>MU225537.1:4231703-4263316 GCA_018584345.1 Thuja plicata
AAGTGCATCACATCTAAAATCCTTTTGTAGAAGGTGGACTTAACCGTCCTTTGTAAATCTCTTAACAGAGTGCACACTTAACAGTGTTGTTAAAAGCTTCAAATGAAGTAGATCTTAACAGGTCTCCCCTATAATACTCCTAACAGGGTAGGTCATTAGAAGGGACCAAATTGTAAGCCTTAACTGGCTCTTCTTATCTGCAGATAGTGAAGTTTGTGGGTAACAATCCCCACCATAGTTTTTACTTCCTTAATAGGAGTTTTTTGTGATACCATATCTTGTGTTATGTGTTATCAAATTTCATGTTTGTTTCTTTTACTGTTACACATCAAATGGAATGTATGATATGATTTCATATGCATAAATAAAGATGAACAGATAGATAAGTTATTTTACAAACTAATGACTAAGGGTTAATGGGCTAACCAAGAAAAGTTGTAGTGGTACTGATTCACCCCTCCCCTCTTAGTACAAATTATCTCAATATAATTCCAACATGTTGATCTCATACTCTAATGGTTCTAACTATGTCATCCTTAGTACAATAGTATTAATGTATGTATTGTCAGTGTCAACCATGAAGCATATCTCATCCTTATATTGTTCAATGAGTTGCTCGGGATTCTTACCCTCTTTTGCATTTGGTCTTTGAATACATTGAAGTATTCATCCATGACTATCTCAAAGTTATCTCCCAGTGTAGCTATGTGCTCACTTATTTGCATGGTGACCGGTTTGGTGCTATCCCATTTAACATCTCCAACCGACAGGAATGTTTCTTGAAAATAAAAGAAGATACACATTATTAATGAGCCAAACTTACAAGTGTTTGACTTTGCATTCCTGATAGTCTTTAGATTGTCCTTTAACTTATTCAGGAGTAGTTTAGATAGGTCCAATTGTGTTCCCTTCTTTACAATTTTGAATGTTGTGTCCACTGCATCTGATGCTATGCTTTTTAGTCTGCTTGCCTGGAAGAATTTATATCCCAAAACACATGCACCAAACTTGATCTCATCATCGGCTATTGTTGTAACTTTTAGTCCTCTGCCATCCCATTTGGCTCCAGTCATTTTCTCAGTCTCGGCCTTCGGTGCATGTTTGAGTGCCTTAATTTTATTGGTTATGGGGTAATCGGTGACCGCATGAATGACATCTTGGGTTACTACCTTCGGTTCATCAAGCCATAGCTTGTTGTTATGCAATCGACTTAGCACTAACTGAATCCATTCAGTTTTGAAAACCTTCAAAAATATTATGGCATTGGTGAGCCCTTTTAATTCAATGTGCTTGTGCTCTTCCTTAAGTGTTATATCATCATTGCACAACTTCTTGTAAGCTTCTTCAACCTCTGATGTTCCAATCTCTGCAATCTTGCAGTGTATGAATGATCGAACATCTTCAACAAGTACAGCCCTAGCTGGAATGCATGAAAATGCACCAGTGTCATCGGGTTGTGAGGCAACCTCAAGATGGATCTTATATTTAGGTTCCTCACATACCGTGTTCTTGATGAGCTTGAATTCATCTTTCTTTGCATTCTTGGATTTCACAGTTCGTGAAGTTGAGGCCATTTTCAAATATTTAGGGCTTTTGCATATTGCGTAAAAATAGAATTGTCGATCTTGAAGAAGTTATTGTTTGTGTTTGAAAATATTCTTGATCTACTTGGGAGTGCTGGAGGTCGAGTCGTGGTCACTCTATGATTGAAAATTGCCTTGGTCGCTCTGCTTTGGGTCTCATGAACAAACGAGTTGTTTTGATGCCCTATTTATAGTCATTGCCCTAAAATGCATGCCATAAATGCTTACCAACTCCTTGGTGTATGAAGACTGGGTTTGTCGGTGAAGACTTTACTTCATTTGGTGACACTTAAATCATTTTGGAGTAGTCGCTGTTCACTTTGCTTTTATTGACAGGTTTCAGTATCACTAACAACTTGTTCATTTTCTTTTTTACCAATGAGGCTCGGTTTGTACTTAGCAACTTTTCTTTCAATCAATGCTTCTTGGTAAGTGTTGGCAATCTTAGCTTTGAGTGTATACCGACGAGTTTCGGTATATATGCTCGAAAGCATAGTTATCAAAATTTTTTAAAAGTAATACCATGATGCATCTTTGTTATGCTAATTTGGCATTATATCAATATACTATGGAACTGATGTAAAGTAATAGCTTGAGGTAATGCAGTTCCATACTTGTTCTGCTTAGGTGGGGGTGGCGATGTCACCGAATCCATTGGATGGGGTGTCACCATTTGCATTGCTTTTTCTAGCTTCATCATTGCTTGAAGCTTTTCTCCACATCTTATCTCTTGCCCTCTGGATATCTTCAATGGTGTTTCCATTGGTATATGTGCTTGTCTCTATCATTTGGTCTCTATAGTCTTTCTTGAGATGACCAAATTTATGACAGTGTAAGCATGCCATTCCGGGGTTAGTACAGCCTCTAGACTTTCTAGTCCACTGTCTCATACATTTTGTAGTAATGTGACCATATCTTCCACATGCTATACAACTTGTCCAAGTATTGTAGTCCCATACATACTGATTACCAACTCTGTTTGGTTAATAGGGAGTTTCTTGACCTTTAGGCTTCCATGCTTGCCTTTTCTTTTTCTAGCATTCAAGAGTTGTGTGCCCATTCATTTTGCATGTAGGACAGTATTTGTCCATTTATATTTCCTTCTTTTGTTGTTTCATTTCAGACTTACATTCATATGCTTTATGTCCTTTCTTGTTACATTTATAACAAAATCCTATGAATGAAGATGGAGATTAAGGAATACCTTTCATTTTGCCTCTGCATAAATTTGATGTATAGCTTTACTTTCCACAGTGACTGCATGTAAGATTTCTTGGTCTTGAATTTGTGTAGACATTCTTTGGATCAGCTTGATTTGATGATTCTCCATTCTCGGTAAAACCTAGACCAGTATTGTTGTTGACTCTTCTTTGTCCTTCAAGAAAATCATCCATTCTTTTATTGCTTTCTTCATCTTTCTTGATAATTTTATTATGATGTTGTTGAATTCTTATTTCATGTTTCAAATTTTCATTCTCATCCCTCAGTTCACCGATAGCTTCTATTCTTTCAATGAGTTCAACATTTAATCTGTTTGTCTCTTGACTCATAAGAATAATCTGATTTGTAATCTCATGGTGATGCTCTGTAAGTCTTTGTATTTCAGACTATTTTTCTTGTAGATTTTCTGTGATCTTTCTTCTATCATCAATAGGTAGTGTTCTTTCTTGCTCATCTTGTCTAGCATTGTTCATGACATCAATCATCCTTACCATCTATGTCTCTTGACCGATTTGCAGAGATTTAACTTGTCGAGCCAGATGTAGATTGATTTCAGTTAGGCTTGCAATGCTTTCTTTTGATGTATCTGATGCTTTGCTTGTAGTTGATTCTGAAGACTCAAAGAAATATTGTATCTCTTCCTCATGATAATCTGTCTCATTACAGCGAGATGCCATATTCTTTCTTTCATCTAGCAACTGTCTCATGCTGATTCTAGCTTCTTTATACTGTTCAAAGAACATATGAATTTCAAGCATTTTATTCTCAATATTTTTATCAAGTCTGTACTTCTCCATTGTGTGATCTTTTCTCTTAAGCCTTTAAGTTGTCCAGGAAGAGACTTAGCTCTGATACAAATTGTTGGGATTAATGGGAAGTATGTACTAAGAGGGGAGGGGTGAATCATTACCTCTAAAACTTTTGTATCCCTTTTTTCAATTAACCTTTGTAATCAATTCCATATCCATTCAATGTGATTTAAACTATCTTTATGTGAGATATCAAATCATAACATTAACATACATGTGAACATTCATAGAAAAATTCATGAAATAAAATTGACACATAACACAAGATATGATATTGCAGAAAAATTCTGTGAGGAAGTTAAAAACTACGGTGGGGATGGCACTCACATAATCTTCACTATCTGCAGATTGGAAGGGGTCGGTTAAGGATTACAATTTGATCACTTATGATGATCTACCCTATTAGGAGTATCGGTGGAGACCTGTTAAAGTCTACTCTGTTAAGAGCTTTAGCAACACTATTGAGTGTGCACTCGGTTAAGAGATTTGTTGTTGGATGGTTAAATCCACCTTCCTTGAAAGGGTTTTAACACTTTGCTTCACTTATTAGAATGATAGAAAATTACAAATTGACCTGGTAAATGTAATCTCCTATTGCTGATATAGATCCAGTTTAGTTTACATAAAAATATTATCACCTTAATCATGATTGAATAATACCTCTGATTCTCAGTATGTTCTATTCTTGGTTCTTGCTAACCAAATTCATCTTTTGTTGTTTCTATTCTTGAAACTCTCAATCTAATTTATAGATGTGCTCGTCTGATTCATTCATGTTCTCCTCTCTCTCTTCAAATCATCTATTTTTCTCATAATAATGAATGATTGCATCATCTATTTATAGGTGGATTGACTTCATCAAGTTTTGATAAAAACAATGTTAACTCTAAGATCAGGTTTACAACTTATACCTAGATCTCCTAGTCTATGTGTTTTAAATCAGTTAGACTGATTAAAGCACTTACATTCATGTATCTTGTCCCCAAAGAAATGGATGTAAAAAAAAAAAATCCTATAAATAGAATACACTTTCTTTATCTGACGTGGAAGTCAGATCCATTTTTTTGTGGGCTGCAACTAACTTTCAGTTATGTCTGTCATTCATGCTTGACTGTCCTTCAGTTTTGTTCTATCGGTTGCACTGTATCTATCTTGTCGATCTGCATTGTAACTTGCATATCGGGTTCCTTTGTTGGGTTCCACTTTATCTTTTTTCTTTATGATTTTAGTTTACGCACTAACTTGTGTCATCGGTTCTCTTTGGACTTAGTCAGCTTTGGTGATCTCTTAGTATCTGATCTTCGGCTTACTTAGTTCTATCTTTCAGTGTATGCTTACTGAAAGTTTAGTTTGCATACTAATGGAAATTTAATGTTATCAGCTTCATGTCATCAAAACCAAGAACCTCAATTCTCATTTCAGTCAACAAAGATCTTCTTCTACTCAATGCATCAACAACTCAATTAGAAAATCCACTCTTATGCTTTATCACAAATGTGTAACTCTGTAAATACTCTACCCATTTCATGTCTCTGATTCAATTTATTCTGACTACTCAAATATTGTAAATATTTATGATCAGTATATAATATAAATTCACTCAACATCAAATAATGTCTCCATTTCTTCATAGCTTGAACACTAGCATAAAATTCTTGATCATAGAAAAAATATTTCCTTTTTTCATCATTCAACTTTTCACTAAAGAAAGCAATAGGTTTACCTTCTTGAGTCAACACAACTCCTATTGCACTTCCACTTGCATCACATTCAACTTGAAATACCTTATTGAAATTAGGTAAGGCTAATACAGGTAATTTAAAACCCTTCTTCTTCAAAGTCTCAAAACTCTTATCAGCTCCATGTGTCCATTTGAATTCTCTTTTGTCTCCTCTCATTGTCTTAGTCATAGCATTACAAATAGAACTGAAATTTATAATAAAATTCCTGTAAAAAATTTCCAATCCATGAAATGATCTTACCTCACTGACATTCTCAGGTGTAGGCCAACTAAGTATAGCTTTAACCTTCTCAGGATCCATCTTCAAACCATCAGTTGAAATTACGAAACCTAAATACACAAGTTCTTCTCTCATGAAGGAACACTTTTTTAGATTTATCAACAACTTTTCGTCTTTCAATCTCTGCAATACTTGTCTTATATGTGTCAAATGCTCTTCTCTAATCTTACTGAATATCAAAATATCATCCAAGTATACAATTACACATTTATTCAATAATTTCTTCAAAAATTCATTCATTAACCTCATAAATGTACTGAATGCATTAGTTAAACCAAAAGGCATAACCAAACACTCATACAAACCTTCTTTTGTCTTGAAAGAAATCTTCCACTCATCACCTTCTCTGATTCTGATATGATGATATCCACTCTTCAAATCAATTTTGGTAAAATATTTTTCTCCACTCAAACAATCCATTATATCATCCATCCTCGGTATAGGAAACCTATACTTAACTATGATCTTATTGATTTCTCTTGAATCAATACATATTCATCATTCTCCATTCTTCTTAGGTGCCAATATAACTGGTACTGCACATGGACTCAAACTTTCTCTGATTAAATGCTTGTTCAACAACTCATGAACTTATCAGTTAAGTTCTTCATTCTCTTTCGGTGTCAACCGATGTGGTGCCTTGTTCGGTAAAATAGCTCTAGGAATTAGATCCATACAATGACTAATATCTGTCATTGGTGGAAAACCATCAGGTACATTGTCTAAAATGATCTCCTTGTACTCGGTGAGCAATTTCTCAATCTCTGCAGGATTTTTACCTTATGTATTCTTACTCGGTTTGTTAGGAATCAAAGCATAACATATATCATTTCTTTTCAAATCCTTAACAAAATGTCTACCCTCCATCAAACAAACTTTCACAGATGTACATATCTCACCAACAGATTCTTCAACCAAAGGTAACAAGATTTGTTTCTTACCATCAACCCAAATAGTATATCTATTCACTCTTACATCATGTATAGCATGTCTATCATATTGCCAAGGTCTACCCAACAAAATATGACAACAATCCATTGGCATAATATCACACAACACCTTATCATAATACTTTCCAATTTTTAGATTCACAAAACATTGTTCACTCACCATTAATGTATGATCATCCTTGATCCATGAAATCTGATAGGGCTTCAGGTGCTTCATTCTTTCCAACTGCAACTTCATGACCATCTCCTCAAATGTCGTATTCTCCAAGCTTCCACTATCAACAATTACCTTCCAAACTTTTTTTGCAACTCTACATCTGGTCTTGAACAAACTTCTCCTGACAGGATCTTGCTTATCTTTCTCACTCCGCAGTATCCTTCTTGCGCTAAAGCATTTATGTTACTATCAAATTTCTTTCATGCATGTGTACACTCAAAAGATCTATGTCCTTCTTCACCATAATTGTAACAAGTTACTTGGAACCCTCTTATGCTATAACCACCTCGTGAGTAGTTGCCTCTTCCTCGTAATGAACTTCCACCTTTCCATTTTGTCTTTCCCTTGTCTTGATATGTGTCTAAATTAGCCTTGTCTGGTTCAGATCTACTATTTTCACAAAATCTACCTCTTCCTCTAGGGAATATACCACCTCTTCCTCTTTGTCTTTGTTCATATCTTTTGTTCAATTTCTCCTCAGCTTTTAGGGAAAACTAGTATGCCTTTTCAATAATCTCCATCTTTACCAAGATGATCTCGTCTTGTATAGAGATTCTTAATCCATTTAGAGATCTTTCTATTCTTTCCACTTCATCTTCAACATGTCCAGATATGATGTCCAATCTGTAGAATTCTTGAGTATAATCCTTTACCTACCTATCTTTATGCTTCAAACTTTGCATTCTCCTAATCAGGTTAATCTAATAATCACAAGGTATAAACTTGCCTTTCAATTTGTTTATCATCTTATCCCATACCTTGATCTTGTCTTTTCCTTTCTTTTTCTGATCTAATTGTAGATGCTCCCACCACAAGGATGCATGACCTTTAAACTTTTTACTTAAAATATTTACTTTCTTCTCCTCTGATACATTCTCATACTCAAAGTATTTTTCCATCTCGGTTATCCAGTCTATCAACTCATCTTAATCCAACTTTCCACCATTCTTGGGAGGATTAAACTGAGGTGTGGACTTCAAACTTGTAGATGCTCGTAGGAATCTCTCTTCTTCTTGATCCATAATAGGTGCAGGTGCAGCTTCTGCCTGCACTTCTTCAAATTCATCATTAATAACATCTTCAAGATGTCTTCCTCTGCGCTGGGCTATCTCAATAGCTTCCAATCTTGCATCCATTTGTCTTAGCATATCAGCTATACATGGATCTTCATTCCCTTTCCCATGAACCATCTTGAAACCCTCTGCAATTGTAGGTTAGATCACAATCTGCTACCCCACAACAATATCAACCACTAGGTTTAGGGATTACAACAAGGAACCTAGATCTAACCTTCACTCTGATACTAGCTGGCGCAAGGAGGGTAAGGGTAACATGGGCCCAAGGCACTCCTAGCTATCCAAACTACCTTGCTGAACAACACGGACACAACAACACAAGAAGGGAGAGAAGAAACAACATACACTTTGCATTAATTCATCAAACTCATTACATGTCAAGTTGTAAGGCCTTACCAGTTTCAGCCATATATATTTAGATGTTTACAGATTGATCTTATTACATGTGAGGTCATAAACCTGCCATCCAAATATGGTAACCCTTAATCTTCTATCCAAAACTCTCTTTTTTCTAAGAAGAGAAAACCCAATATATACAAGAGTCCACCAAAGAGGTTGACATTCAGATCCTAAAGATCCAACATAGGAAACAACAAAGACCCATATTTAGGTCCACACACATCCCAATGAGAGATCCATAATTAATTACACTATGAAAATTAATTGCAGAAGTCGGCTAGAAGATCCAACTTCAAAATAAACAACTCGGTAAGGAACCAACCGAGCATCAGGAACACTCGGTGAAGACCAATAGAGAAACAACAGCAGCTCAGTAAGAAGGTAACCGAACAACAAAAATAACCTGGTGAAAGAAACCATCGAGAAACCAACATTCACCAAGACCCATCGGTAAAGAAAGACACAACAAGTAACCAAGCAACAACAGTTACCGAGCACTTACCAAGCAGCCTCCAATAAGTTACTAAACTAGAACAAATATATTTTTGGTTGATCAGGATTGCTAAAGAACCCAAGATGCTCCTACATCAATATGTGAGATCATGTTGTCATGTTTTTTTCTTGGTTTTACAATTGTACTTTGACATTAATCTTGTTGGTTCTCTTTGTATTGAGTACAAGATCATTTTCTTGTTTACTTCGTGATGATGCTATGTTACATTTTGGATTTTTCCATGGATTGATTGGTTACAAGTACTCATGGAAACTTTGAGACAAAGGTGAGGGTTAAAGTACTATTTTTGTTTAGAGACATGATGTAGTTGAGATGGATACACTTTGGTGAGTATTAAAGTTGAAAGATCGAGGATCCTAAACCTCGTTATGGATGTGAATATTTTATGAAACTGAATAAAAGATTTCCCTTTATTATAAGCTTTTCATGCTTGGTGTTGTGTGCACAACACAATCTGTCTACTCAAAAGGTGAATGATCGGAGAGGTATTTCCCACTTGAATATTAGATGTATTCTTATTTTGTATCTTGTCTTCTCATGAGTTTAGTCTTGAATATATGTATTCTAAGGACTTGCTAATACAAAATGCATGGTCTATGAATTTCCACGTTTTCCTTGTTAACCTTGAGCTATGGATCAAGTTCTATAGACTTATTTGGAGAGCTACATAAAATAGTTTGTGGTTTTGGGTATATTCCCTATGTTGTTATAATAAATAGTTTGTGAAGAACTTGGGAGAGCTATGGAGACTATATTGAGAGTTATTGAAACATATTTGTTTGCAAGATGTGTGTATAATTATATGTTTACTTGAAACTATGTGATATAGGAATTAGCCACATCCTCTATGTGAAGTACTATAGATAGGCTTAATACGATTTGATCTATGTTTATATTTGACATTAGTCATGCAAAGGAAGTTTTTGAATGTGTCAAGTTATTCTCTTTGATATCTTGGTTTATTGATTACTAATTTGATGATGAGTTTTATTGTTTCATTGGATTAGTATCTACTAGTTATTCAATTTTTAGGTGTTTATAGTCTATTTATTGCAATTATATGACTTGTATGTAGACTATCTATATCCATGAGATTATTTTAGTGATATTGCAGACTTTATTGGTTTGCCTTATATTTGGTAATTTTTGTATTGGTATGTTGCTTTGAGGTAAAAGGATGGATATAAAGATACTTAATTGTATTTTTAAGTTGATATTTTAATGGTACAAAGTTCTATTTATGTTGGTACACCTTGGTTTGAGGTATGGTTAGCTTGAATGTATTGTAATTTGTTGAGGATGCTATTTTAGGTGGTATGAGTAAGGCACCTACTCTGGGCCTTTGTTATCATTTGAATTTGAGGCTTGTGTTCATGTAAGGTGTTGTAAATATATGTATGATAGTCATGATAAATGTCATAGGTTAACATAAGTCAATTTGAGTGCATTTATGATAGAAGGTTGCTCTATTGGTCTAGTTTTGTGAGATGCCTTATGATAGTTGTAAGAGCATCTATAAGTCGCTATTTTGGGTTACATGCATGATTTCTATATGATGGGTCATATAGATTTTTACCATGATATTTTAGAACCTTGTTTGACCCTATGGAAATATTCAATAATGGTATTTTAGGTCTCTATAGACCTATTTATTGAGGGCTTGAGATGGAGACATTATGAGACTTCATTTTTGTAAAGAAGTGTGGTTGGATTGAAGGTTGAAGAGGACAAGTAATGTTTATATACAAACTTTTTTTCATGAAGATAATACAAGAATAGGCCTCTCCTCTTGGTGAATTTTTTTCCCAAAAGGATTTCTCTCTATAAATATTGTATTGTGAGATGTTTTTCTTATGTTGTTGATTTATAATTACTTTTTGAGGCTACCTTATGATGAAGTAATGTTCATTTCCATTATGTTTTGTGTTCATCTAAGATAGGTTTATTAAGCATGTTAAATTGGTGGATTTTGGCATAACAAAGAAGATAATTATCTACATGGTTTTTCTATTAAGACAACTTAATTTTAAGATTTACATATAGTCAAAAAATTTCAATGAGTATAGTCTCAACTTTGAATCACATCAATACTTTTATTAGATTTCACATTTTTAAAAAATTATAGCCATTTTCCCAATGTAGTGATCTAGTAAGAACCTTAGGGAAAATTTTCAACCTTCTTTCATGATAGTTTCATGAGTGTCATGGTTCCAAATGACATGATAATGAGAGCCATATTACTATCATGGTCAAGTATGAAAGTGGATAATACTAGGATAGAAATAAATAAACCTTTAAGGTATTTGATTCCAAGTCATTAGAAGTAATAAGAACATGGATAAACAATAGACATCCAAATTATTTATTAATTAAATGGATGATTCATTATAATTCCTTCATAAATTACATAGTACAACTGAGCTCATTCTTATATGGAGTAAAGATGAAGCCATAAAATACATGAAGGATGGAGGTTACTAAATCTGAGAATTTAGTATGATAGGTGGAACCTTACTATTATTGAACTAGCATATTATGTGATAATTAAATAAATCTTATCTAGCATAATAGGGGGAAGATAAATATGGTCATTCTTCATACTCTTGTGGCAACATAAATTGTTGCCAGTAAAAAAATTATACTAGGTTTGGTGTCTTGTTTTTCATGTTCGATTAATTCTATTTTTAATATGACTGTCTACTGGATAAATTAAAGAAAATATGCTAAATACATTAAAACTTGGCACTTTGGGAGTGAAAATGGCCAATACACTAGCGTGGGGCACTAGTGTCATGCATGTGAATTCCAAAAAGGTATAAAAATTGAATGTTTACCTTTGATGTCTTAGACATTTTACCTTGTTGACCTAGCTCTTAAATATCTTATATGGTTTTCTAAAGGCATATATAAGAAACTCTCTCTCTCATACATTCAAGGGTAAGCAAAAAACACATAATGATATTTAAATGCTCTCTATGAAAAACCTTATTTCTTGGTTTCTCTCTCTACAAGCTATATAACCACTAACTCTCACAGGCATTGAAATAAATATTATTTCTCCATAAACTCTTTATGGGAAATTCATACTGTGACATTAATTAAATAAGGGTTTCTCACTTATGGTAACTCTATTTTATGGTTTTTATTTATTGCAATCTTTATTACTTATTTTTTCTCTTCTTCTTTGAGAGAATGCACTCTTAATCACTACCATTATTTCTATCAAGTGAAAATGAAAACACCAAAATGGGTGTTGGATAAGACAAGACCCTATACAACACAATCATTTTCCCTCTTGCATCTGTAGATCTAGATATGGATCTCTTTGACAATGAGGAGCTAAAAAATGATAGAGTATACTATGAAATAGTTTATTTGATAGGAATTAAAACCCTAAAGAAACAAGCACCCTACCTTGTCCTCTTTAAATTTTTACCCAAACTTGTGATGATAGACAAAGCAGACTATGACTAAGATCATGGAAAAATAATTTTTCTATACAAACTCTAAAGGCACTAGCACCCCACATTGTCATCCTACCATTTTTACTTAACTTTTGGTGACAAGTAACTACTAGATCTCCCCTATTATATTCGTCCTTCATTTTATGTAAAAATTAATAATATTAATCAATTAAGATCGCATATACGTAAATATAATCAACACATTTATATATCTTTCATCTTTGCAACAAAGGAATAGAATCTCACTAAACATATTGGATCTTCGTAAAGGATAGTCATCAAACCTTGAGCCTTGGGTGACTCATGTTATAAATCTTCTATGTGGAAGGATTGATCTATATTACTATATTAATTAGTCTAAGATCTCTTGTCCCATATAAAATTTTGGTGAACCCTATGTAGCTTATATTTGCAAACCTTTTGATTTTCTTGCATGTCCTCTTTATATTTATTGTATTTGATTTAATTTTCTTCTTTGAAAGAAAAAATGGGTCTATCAACATCATTTATTTTCATAACAAAATATTCTATTTTACTTATTTTTCTTTTTTTGTAAATTTTTTTTTTAGGGCATTGCCTAAAACTCCATTCCATGTAAACAAAAAGGATATGTTGTTGAATACACCTAGAGAGTGGGGGGGGGGGGGGGGGGGGGGGGGGGGGGGGGGGTTAANGTGGGGGGTGGGGTTTAATCGGTCTTTAATAATTAAATATGATTACTTAAACTCCTAAATATATATATTTATTTAGAAGAAATGAAAAATGAAGTAATCAACACCAATGCACAAGAGAACACCAGATTTATGTGGAAAACCCAATGAGGGAAAAATGAGGGTGAGAATATCTCACAATATATGAAAAGTATTTCAATGAGGCTCATTACAAAACTTGTAACCAAGATTCACTATCTCAGAGAAAGATGCCATTAAGGACCTACTGGGGAGACTCACTATCCTAGTGCTAGATAGATGAAAATAATTGCAATGTACAAGAATTTAGCATACATCTTCCAACAGTCTCCTTAGAGTTATTTTGACATGATGTATCATGTAACCATTAATTATCTCACCTCCTTAGATTCCATTAGATACATTTTATTCCTTAAGTTTTCATCTTTCAAAATCCACATGCTTGGTAACTGAGTTGAATATCTCTATATTCATCCCATCAAGAAAATATCAATTAGGTTGACCTAAAGAAATGAACTCGACAAGTCATCCTCAAAAAATTAATGTTTGAAAGAAGTCCAAATTAAGAGAAAGAGAGGACATAAAAAATAAATTATTTTACCTTCCAAAGTATCCACAACCATTAAGTACATTGGTGCACATCCTCCAAAGTTAGCAACAAGGTAACATATAGATGCAGTGTATTACCCTTTACTAATCAACCCAAAATGGTTTTGCAGAATGTGGATCACCCTTTTAATTATCACGACTCTAAATCAACTCATCATAATCTTTAATGTTTGCACAAACCCCAAATGCAAAACACAAGAAAAAAAATAGACCCTATTGACCACACATCCTCACATTACACAAGAAACCAACTTCAACCACAATGTAGCACCAAATAAAATTACCATAGCTATGCAAACCTTAAAGAGATGTTCCTTGAACATCCAACATCACTCCCAAATGTTTCTTTCAATTTTTCATGTTGACCCAAGCCACAAAATCATTATGATACAAACTTATTCATAACTAAAAAGTGAGAAATTATGAAACACATCACCATGACCATGCTTGCAGTGAAATTTGATATTAAAAATTAGAATTGAGATATTGCAAAAAAAATATAAGCCTTCCCTCCAAGCCTCAACACTAGAAACATCAATGCGGGGAAATATGAAGCATTTTATGGAATAGTCTCGATAGTCGTCCAAACCACCAACATAGTGGATACATCAAAAAAATCTACGAAAACACTAGGGATCTAAAAATATGGTGCAAAATTTGAGAGGTAATTCTAATTCTAATTATATTATCATACTTGCCTTCATATGATTAAAACATCTACGAAACATACACTCTGTGTTCTAAACCACAAGACCATAATATCAAATGTGGAGGAATGCAGAGCATTCTTCTAGGAAACCAACAAATCTTCTCTCTGCAAGTTCACCCTCCAACATTCTATAATGACCAAAAAATCTTTGTACAAAAAATTGCTCATCCAATATTAACAAGGAGATATTGTAACATCTTGTAGCATCACACAACTAGAAGCACCAATGTCATGCTTCTAATCCTCATCTTAAGGCATCATCTCAAAGATTCTAATCATCATCTTAGTATCACACCATCATGATATAATATTTATTAATAATCAACAAATCATGTCATCAACCATGATCCTTCTCATTATCTCTCATCTTCATATTTGATCTTCAACACATCATTATCAACACTAATGGGGGTTGACGTCTAACCTTGAACTACAACATCAACCTATAGAGAAACAAAGTTGAGAGGATGAAAACACAACACACCACTCTACAACCTCATTACCAAGCACATCTTTTTTATCAACTCAACACAACATACTTGAGTGTAGACATAAACACTATGTAGATTGAAATCCACAATAGGGAATACTATCAACTATTAATTATCTACATTAACTTCTTCATCCTATGACACCTCACTAAAACATCATCACATCCCGCCTTCAACAATCACATATTTCCAATAATCTCACAACTACTAACAAGAAGAGGGTTGACATTAATGTCAATTACAACTCCTAACAAGAAAAGGGTTAACATAAATGACAACATCAAATGACAATAATCCCCCCTTTATCATTTATAACAATACTCATAATCATATGTTTCTTGTTTCACAACCTCTCCCCCTTTAAAATCAAGGACTAAGGGAAAAGGCCGTTATATAATTCTTTACTAACTCCCCCTTCCTATTTTATCATCAAATGTTTCATATATATTATTTCTATTAGAACCAACTAATTAAAAACCTACTCCCCTTGAGGGGTAGACAACAATGGTCCAAGAGACAAAGGATACATCTTCAACTTCTCTCCTAGATATATGAATTATTTTATGCATTTAGTTAGGAGTGATAACCCAAACCTTCTCCTTTACATATTCAAATTTAAACTTTGAGAGTGTCTTTGTGAAGATGTTTGTAATATAATCCTTTGTGGGAAAATACTCCAATATAACTTCTTTCTCTAAAAACTTTTCTCCCAAAAGTGATATTTGATAGAAACATGCTTTCTCCTTGAATGGATCACTAGATTCTTCACAATGTTTATAACACTAGTATTTTCACACATAGGAATGGGCTCAGCATATACCACCTTGATATTCTTAATGTTTTATTCCATCCATAGTACTTGAGTGCATGAAGAAGCTACAACAATGTATTCAAATTTTAGTGTGGATAAGGACACTAAATCCTACTTCTTACTAAACCAAGAGACTAATCTATCTCCCAAGAAAAATGCATTGCCACTAGTATAACTTCTATCATCGACACAACTAGCCCAATCTACTTTATTATAGGCCTTAAAAAATAAATCAACAATATTTTTGTACCAAAAACCATTACTCTAGAGTCCCCTTGAAAATATATAAATTTTATTTTGACAACCTTCTCATGATTTTTCTTAGGATTTACTTGATATGTTCTAACCAAACATGCTACATACATTATATCAGTTATGGAAGTAGCCAAATATAGCAATCCTCCAGTCATATACCCATAAAGAGTCTAATCAACCTAAGGAAACTCGTCATCCTTTCTCAAATTACAACTAGTAGCCATGTAAGTACTCAGTGGTTAAGAATTCTCCATACCAATTTTTTTCATCATTTCCTTAACATACTTAGCCCGAGAAATAAAGATACCATCATATAGCTAAGAAACTTGAAGTCCAAGGAAGAAAGAAAACTCACCAATCATAGAAACCTAAAATTATTTTTGCATTTCCTCTACAAAACTCTAATACACATTGACCTTTCCAAGAAATATGATGTCATCAACTACACAACAACTATCAAAAAATTTTCTTCCTTGAATATAATGTAAATATTTCTATCTACAGTACCATTCTTGAAACCTTGACGAAGTAAGTACTTATCCAATGTTTCATAACAAGTCTTGGGGGCTTGTATATAAAGCATTTTTAAGTCTATAAACCTTGTATGGATCTTATAATAGCTAAAACTCATCAGGTTTCTCTCTGGAGGCCTCTTCTTCTAGATCACTATTCGAGAAGGCTAATTTGACACCAATCTAATAAGTTTTTAGTCCTTGTGAGAAGCAAAGGAAAGAGACATCATGATTTCCTCCACTCTAGCTAGCAGATAAAATATTTCCTCAAATTCAATCCCTTTAATATGTGAATAATTTTTACAAACCAATCTTGCCTCGTTCGTTGTTATTTCTCCTTCTTCATTCACCTTGTTTTGGAGTAACCATTTCGTTCCAATGACATTCTTGTTTTCTAGTGCGGGGACCAATTCTCATGTCTGATTCTTCTAAGTCTAATTCAACTCTTCTTCCATTTATTACAACTATCCTTCATCTTTTCTAGCATCCACAAAGGTCTTGGGTTCTATCTTTTCTAGAAGATAGAGATTCACTTTCTCACTTGCATTTGCAAATTTTCTCCTTGTCAACACTTTTTCATTTTTTCGCCAATTATTTATTCTTTTAAATGATTCCTTTGAACATAATTGTCTAGAGACTTGGGGTTTTTTTGACACTTGTTCTTTCTCCTTTGTCTCTTCTTCCCCTTCTTCCATGTAGATAGGCTCTTAAATTCCAAATTTTTAGGCTCTTGTGTGACTTGATTTCATTCTTCATATAATTTGACATTTGTACTTGCAGTCATTCTCTTAAGTATCTTGTTGTAACATATTGTAGACACCTAAATTTGATCAACTATTTCAATTAGTGATAGTAACCCATGACCATTTGATTAATTAATCCCCCTTCTCCTATTAATTTAAATAAATTCACTTATGTATTTAAATTATTTAATATAGCCCCAATTTCCTCAAATTGAAATTAAATAGCCTATTTAATTCTATTTGAGCACATGGCTCCTAACTTTAACCCTCACCTAACCTCACTCCAACTACCTAACCCATGCTTGCAACCCAACCAAGCACTCTTGCCCACTAATTAAGCATAATCTAAGCCTAATCCCCTCCTTAATCATTTACGCATACTTAATCAAAGAGATTAGCCCCAAAAATCAACCAAAGTCACTTCAACCTTAAATTCCCATGTCAAAGTCCAAATGGTCTTCTTACATGTTTATCCCTTCCACTTAATATTTTATTCCTTATTCCCATTCTCCCAAACCCCTTCAAAATCCAAAAAATGGGCACATTCCCTAATTTTGTACTTTGGGGTGTGCGACAACAAATGTCTTTATGAAAAGTTTACTCTACCCTCAATGTATTATCAATCTCTTCTATTGTAAGACTTGTCACAAAGCTATGATTTTAAAAAAGAACAATCCATGTGCTTCCCTCAAAATGCATCTTCAAATCTCAACTGTTCATTACATCCCATTCAACTCTATAAATTGAGAACTCATCCTCTCACAAATAATCCACCAAAAAGAGAAAAACTACCATGTTATTTCATTCCAAACCAATTACATATATAATATCATAATTCTAGAATCATTCCAAATCATTGAAGCTTGAGCATCCTTTTGAGCACGCATAAAATGGCTTGGAAAAATATACACATAAAGGGAGCTCTCAGTGGGTTTTTGAAAGGTTTGAATTCTCTTTTATGTTTATATTGCTCTCTTTTTTCTTATCATGATGTTAATTTGAAGTTATTTTTTGAGTTTCTTTATTAGATTATCTACATTCCTTTGAAACACATTTCCTTGCTCACACATATATAATAATTGCTTTTGGTTGAGTAACCAAGAAAGATTCCTTTGTCACATCTTGATTTAAACTTTCATAAATCCTTTTCATCTCTTCTGATGTAGCGTTTGTTCCCAAAAAACTTGAAATAGTTAAAACTACCAGGTCTCCTATACCTTATTTCATAAGGATTCTTAGATCTATTGGCCCTCAGTTATGCACTATTTAAGATGTATAATAAATTGTGAATTACCTATTACCAATACACTTCAAGCATATTTGTATCTTTCATCATTGTTCTTGTCATTTCTTGAATGGTTCTATTCTTCCTTTCATCAATAAAATTTTGTTGTGGTGTTATAAGAGTAGACAGATGTCCCATAATGCAATGCTCTTCATAATATTTCTCAAACTCATTCGAATTAAATTCACCTCCTCAATCATACTTCAAGCATTTAATCTTAGCATCTACTTCATTCTCTACCAAAGATTCAAAATTTTTAAAATTTTTTAGGCCTTTTCATTTTTCTCTTAAGAAGGTAGCTTTATTTATCCTAGAATAATTATCAAAGAGCAACATAAAGCACCTTTCATCATTGAATCCATTTGTTCATGTTGGTCCATATAGGTACGTATGTACCAAATCTAAAGGCTTTGTATAGGAACACTCCTTTCTCTTGAATTATTTCCTTGTCTAATTTCCTATCTAACTGATGACATGTAACTGATTAAATGTTTGATAATGTTAAGTTGAAGATAATGCAAGGCATTAAATTAGTTAATGGTTTGTATTGTCATTAATGTCAACTTGATATCATCTGTATGGTCATGTACATAATGCCAAAGACTTCATAGAATCAATGGAACAAAGGTTATGCTTTCAGCAATGCATAAAATTCAAGTATTCACTAAGTGACATAAAACACCGACGGAGTGCACAACATCGGTAAATGCAAAGAAGAAAGTCATAGTGATACCCGACGAGCAGAAGACAGTGTTGCCCGACGAGTAAAAATCCAATGATGCCCGATGGACGGAGATCCCGAAGTTAACTGGAGTCACACCGACGGAACTGGCAGTTGTAACCGACGACTAACCAAAGAGTTGACTGATGGAACAGAGAGTTTAGAAAATGACAAAATATCTAGCTGGCAAGAGCTAAAGATAGAATTAACTAGTTATTTTCTTTGTTTTATTTGACCAGAGTTAAGTAATTGATTTAAAGCTGATTTATACAGTTGGCATGAAGATAACTACGAGACAAATCAAGAGTTATGCTTTAAATCAAATTGGCTGGATCTTTTTTCACGCCAAGAATCAAGAATCAAGAAATAGTAAATATAATGTCTATGTAAGAAACAAGCTTAATTCATTTTCATATCACATGAAAAGGGGATTAAGGGGAGTGAATAGAAAGAGGATGCTAAAGAGAAACTAATGAAGAACAACTTCATGCAGTACTGATCAATTAGGCTTAAGGAGAGCTAAGGATTTCTACAGACACTGACGAACAGTAAGCACAACATCACAGAGCAGAAATTATGGAGCACAAAAGAATTGAATTGATACATTGATCAGAGAGGTAATGTACTTGAATAGATCTGAAAATTTGCAATTCAAGTTACATTAGAAATAGGTCATTTTGTTTCAGTTTAACCATTGAATCATCAAGTCTCTTAACAGATCAGGACTTAATAGTCTTCTATATATTGAGGTACATCCCAAGGAGTGCCAAAAAGGTTGATTCATGAAGTAGCATTGGATATGCCCGATACCTATTGACAGTCTAAGAGAGAGGATGATTCAAGGATGGTAACATTAGATGTCCGATACTAAGTGACAACCTATATGTGTAAAATCCTCTAACAAGGTCACACCTAACAGTGTGTTTGTAACCTTTAACAGGGTTGGCTCCTAACAGGGCTCACTTTAGAAGAGTGAAAATTTGGGGTACCGGTCCCAGTGTTTTTTTCCCTTATCAGGGTTTCCACGTTAAAATCCATGTGTTATATGTGTGTATGATATATTTATTTACTATTTTATATCTTACATAATTCATTATGGATTTATCAGTATACTCTGCATATTTATTGTATTTCGGTAAATGGATAACTGCTTATCGGTAAACATTAAGAAGAAGGTTTAATAGAGCAATCCGACAAGTAGTAAGTTGATAAAAGTTGTTCAAGGCATTCATCTTGTAGGAAAAACATAACTTGAGAAATAATTAGTGGTTATAAGAGTTGAAGGGTTGATTTAAGGATTAATTTGAGGCCACTGATTCACCCCCCCCTCTCAGTTATTACTAACACTAACATTCCTTTCATAAAGTGTTGTGGGCTTGATGATCCTACATATATCTCTTAGCACATGTGTAGATTTGATCTTTCCCATATTGTCAAAATTAAGAAATCTGTGCTTTTATTCCATAGCCAACATTGACTAGTTTGTGCCATCAAACAACTCCTTCATTTAGCTTCTTCCAATTGATAAACATTACCATCAATCCTAGTTTCTAGTGCTACAAGTTTTTATGATCTTCCTTTTGTAATCTCACAACCTTTGTCATTAAAAGTGAGATTATACCCCTTGTGGCACATCAAGTTGACACTAAGAATATTATGTTTCAACCCTATAACATAAATAACATCTATCTTGTTCTTACCATAAATTGATATTGTACCCTTTCCAAATATTTGGGTAGATCCCTCATCACCAAAATTATCTAATCCTCCATTCCACTTCTTGAGATTGATGAGATTTTGTTTATCTCTAGTCATGTAATGAGAACATCCACTATCAATCACCCATGCATTTGCTTCTTCTTTTTCATGGAAGGGATTCCATGCTATCATTTATTGTCTATTAACTTTATCAACTTGTAAGGTACTAGACATCTTACACTCCTTGTTATCTCTCTTTTTTATCAACTTTCAATGTTGTAAAAAGTATTTTATCATTTGAATCATTTTGATCTTTATCTTCTGAAGAATGTATATATTATCCTTGGAATAAAGACCCCCTTTCAACTTCTCTCTTTTACTACTATCTTTTGACTCTCTAAAAGGACATTTAAAATCAAAATGACCAATTATACCACAATTAAAATATTTTAAAGGTAACTTACCTTTGTATTTATTAGCACCTTTCTTTAACCTTCTGACAAGGTTTGTTTTAGCATCATCAAAGCCATAAATTTGATCATCATTTTCCTCTTCCTTCTCACCAAATTTGAGTGCTCTAAACATTCTCATTTCAAATGCGGTCAGAGAACCATACAATTGGTCCACTGAATATTTATCCAAGTCATTTATTTCCTCAATAGAAACAATCAAATGGCTAGATTTTTGGAAGAGATCTAAGTATCTTTTTCACAACCTTATCTTTTTTTAGTTCTCCACAAATACCTTTGACGTCATTTAATACTTCATATACCTAGAGCATATAGCTTACAAAGTCTTCATCTTCTACCATCCTCAAAGTTTCAAATATCATTTTGAAATTTTGTATCTTCATCTACTTCACCTTAACATCACTTTCATATATGACATTGAGCTTATTCCAAATTTCTTTAGTAGTACTACAATGCATCACCTTCACATGTTCTAGATCTGCAATCCCACTGAAAATTGCATTCATTGCTTTGACATTATTTTCATATCCCCTAATCTTATCTTGGTCTATAGAAGGACCAACAAGAGGAGAATAACCATCTATGACAAAGTTCCAAACACCAAACCCTAATGAGAAAGGTTCTTCCATTCTTTATTTCTAGAGAGATGAATTTGAACCATCAAACTTAGGAGCCTTGTTAGATCCATCATTAGCCATCACAAACCTTCCTCAAGTGGCGAATCTTACTCTATAAGAACCTTTTTTTGATATCAATTTTTGTATACACCCAAAAACTAAAATGGGCGAGTGAATCAGTCATTAATCATTTAATATTTTTAATTTAATTTATAAATTTGTATTTTTAATTACTAGCAATTAGTGATGAATCAATCAATTCCAATACACAATAGAACATAATATTTACATGGAAAATCCAATGAGGGAAAAACCATAGTGAAAATATCTCACAATATATAAAAAATATTACAATGAGGCTCTCTACCAAAATTGTAGTCAAGATTCACTATCCTAGAGAAAGATACAAATAAGGAACTGTTGAGGAGATTCTCTATCTTAGCCAAGGATATATTAAAATAATTAAAATGTATATGCCTTTATAATACAAATTCCACTAGTATCCTTAGAGTGTTTTTGAGATGATGTCTCAAGCAACCATTCATTAGCTCAACTTCTTAAATTTCACCACATAAATATTCTTCCTCAATTTTTAATCTTCCATAATCTACATACTTTTTAACTAATTTGATCTTTTATATATACATCTCATCAAGAAAAATATTAATTTGTTCGGCCTAAAACAATGACCTCAACAATTTGGCCTCAAAAACTTAATGCAGTGAAAGTAGTTCAAACTAGAAGAAATAGAGGACCTAAAAACATATTATTACCTCTTCCAAAGTATCCACAACTACTAAATACATTTGTGCACATCCTCCAAAGTTAGAAATAGGGTAACATATAGATATAGGTATTAACCTTTACCAGCCAACTCAAACTAATTTTTTATAATGTGGATCACCCTAATTAATAGTGTGACCCAAAATGAACTCATCACAATCTCAAATATTGGCACAAAACCAAAATGTAAATAAAAAATAAGCATAAACCCTTTGACCAAACATCCTCAAGTTACACATGAAACCAACTTCAACCATAATGCAATACCAGAGAAAATAACCACCATTGTGAAAAAATCACAGAGATGTTCCTTGAACATATAAAACCACTCCCAAATATTTCTTTCAATTTTTCATGTTGATCTAAGAACACAATAATTATAAAAAAACTTCTTCATAACCAAAAATCCAAGAAAGGCAGTTATGAAACACATCACCATAATCTTTCTTGCAATAAAATTTCTTATCATATATTAGAATCAAGGTACTACACAAACAATATGAGCCTTCCTTCTAAGCCACAACACTAGAAACATCAATGTGGAGAAATATACATAATCTTCTGAAGCAGTCTTGATAGACACCCAAATTACCAACACATTGCATACATCAAAAACATCATCTACAACACCAAGGATCTAAAACGATAGGAGTGAAACATCCAAAACACATACACTCTATGTTCCAAATCACAAGACCATAACATAAAATGTTGAGGAATGTAAACCATTCTTCCAAGCATCCAACAAATCTCTTCTTTACAAGTTCACCCTTCGATATCCTCCAATGACCAAAACACATTTGTAGCAACAATTTCTCATCCAAGAGAAACATATATATATTGCAACATCGTGTAGCATTACACAACCATCAAAACCAATGTCATGCTTCTAATTATCATCTCAAGGCCTCTTGTTTCAAAGCTTCTAATCTTTATCCTAACATGACATCATCATGATATTATCTCTTTTAACAATTGACAAGTCAAGTCATCAACCAGGAGCCTTATCATCATCTCTCATATCCATCTCTGATTTTCAACACATCATTGTCAACACTAATGAGAGTTGATATCCAACCTTGCACTGCAACAACAACCCATTGAGTAACAACATTGAGGGTATGAAAACACAAAAGAAAACTCTATAGCCTCATTACCAAACAAAACATCTTTATTGTCAACTCAAGACAACATAATCGAGTGTAGACATCAACACCATTCAGGTAGACATCCAAAATATCATCAACTATCAACCATTTTCTCTAGCTTCTTCATCCTATGACATCTCACCAAAATATCATCACATCCTTTCTTCAATAATCTCTCCATATTTTAACAACCATACTAGTAATGACAAAAAGTAGACAAAATAGTCATATATTGCCAACAATCTCATAACATCTAACAAAAGAGGGTTGACATTAATAACAACACTAGTTGCCAATAATCTCACTTCTGCTAACAAGCAGAGAGTTGACGTCAATAACAACACCAATTGCCAATATATGCATTATCCTTTGGCCAACTTGTCTATATCTCTCTTTCATAATGAACTTCTTGTTTTATTTCCTTTTGTCCATTTCCAAATTTATTAACTTCAAGAAGTTCTCTTACAAGTTTTTGGAAGTAAGTTTATTTCTCCTCTCTCCTAATATCCCTCCTACTTGTTAGGATATTTTGGTACAAGAGAATGCAAGCATTGATACTTTTATTAACATGAATTTTCATGATCTTCTTCCCAATCCCCTTCCTTTTGGAAATGTGGTAATGATACATGAAAAGTTAAAACTAGCACTTAATCCCCCATGAGGATATGTTTGTAAAACTAGTCAGCAAAATGTATATATTTAGTTCCCCAAATGATCCTATGAAACGAAAAGTTGTTGTTCATCTCTATTTTGATGTTCCAAAGCCATAGTATAACCCTATGATCACTATTCGAGTCATTCCAAACCTACTTTGCCCTCATATTTATATTCTCATGATTGTAACTGTATTGAACAACCTCATTATTATGTAGTTCCTCACACATACAATAACAAGAAAAGTAAATAAGAACGTCCGACCAATCACACTCCTCTTACTCCTCAACCTTTTATTACCCCTCATCCTCATATTTATTAGCATGCTAATAGAGAATATTCCCTTGTTGAGAAACTTCATGCTACTCCAACTAAGATCTCTCTTTAGAAATCAATAATAACTTTACCTATGTACCACATGTTTCTCCAAGAGGCCTTACATAAGATTTTCATCCCACCTTATGTTAGACAAAATGACGTCGAAACCTTATTAGATTGTATGCAAGCAAAAAAATTAGGAATTGTTTTATCACAACGTGAGTTACCTTCTCTAAAAGTTTAACAACAACATGATTCTCTCATGATTCTAGCTATTATAAATTAAAATAAAATAAACTATACTCTAATCAATAATGAATCATGCATTAATATTTTTAGCATAGACCTAATACATTATATTAGTGTAGACACGTCACCCATTAAAATTGATTATCATTCTCTTTGTGGCTTTGATAATGTTGATAAATAATCATTAAGTATAATCACACTACCAATTCACGTAAATATTATTAATCTTCCTATAATTATCCATGTAATGTTTGATGCTCTTTCAAATAAAATTCTTCTTTGTAGATCGTTGATTCATGCCTTGGGGTAGTTCCATCCACTGTTCCTCATACAATTAAGTTGTTTATGATAGAAAGCTCTATATAGTTGAGGTTGATCGTGTTTGTGCTTAAATCAATAGATTGGATTTCGTATTGACTTGCCAATCCAATGTTGGGAAACCCAAGTGATTTGGCCAACTAGCAAGCTTCAACCAAAGGCAAGGTTGAAACTTCTGCAATTCTGGCTCTGCAGGACCAAGGCTGGTAGGACTATACCTCAACCTTAATCTTTTGGTTGGAGGTTTTTTTATAGCAGATATAATACACTTCAAACCTTCTCTCTCAAGTATGGCAAGGGAACTTGAAAGAAATCAAACTATAATCAATATAACATAAACTACAAGACTAAAAATGCTTTTGTTAATTGTAAGAATGCTTTGAAAATATGTATAAATTGAATGAATGCTAGATAGAATATCTCAAAACTTTAACAATGAATCAAATAAATATATTCAATAATTGATATGATCACTTCCTATTTCAACTTGGGCAATAGAGCCAATTCACTTTCAATCCTATGTACAACCTTGCAAGACAATATATATTCCAATACCATCAACTATTCAAATACTATAGATGCAGAGAAATTAATCCTATTTATATCCTTGTTAGTTCAAATGAATTTAAATCCTTTGGTTGGGAGACCAATTGAACAAGAAGCTGGAAACACTAACTTTTCACGAACTCCTTGATAATCAAAAGGGATACAAGACATGTAAAATCTCTACACAAGCATTGCAAGAATAGAAATTGAATCTTCCTTCAATAATTGCAAGGGAATAATTGAAATGAATTAAAATTTCTTACCACAAGTGAGACAAAAAACACTTATGTTTTATTGATTTTGAAATAATAGTATGTTTGAGTCCATTTTGCAGTTGTGATCAGATTCTAAAACTATGAACATTAATAATGAATAATATTTATTTCTCACATGGTCTTGGAATCACTATTTATATAATGTCGAAGGGATGCATTCAAGCTTTAGACCAATGTGTCTCTTCATAACTAAAACCTAACCCTAAGCTCAACAACTGAACAATCATAGTTACAATTAAGGAATGATTTACGTCCTTATTTGAAAACCGTTGCCGACCGTTAGGATTCATAGTAATGGTCACTAAAAAATCACTTGTGATTTGTTTGAGATAACTTAAAAATGATTTTGTGTATGATCATCATGGTGTCTTGATCACATGTTCATCCATATACTCTGTTTGATAATGGATACTGTCACTGGTATTTTGAACAACTTCAACATTAAGAACAGGGTCATCGACATTGTCGACCATCCTCAGGCATTCTCCATCCTTGTGAATATTCATTTAAGGATGTCTACATGTCCTCACCCTCCTCAGTCCCTGAAGATTGCATTGTCTTATCATCAGAAAAATCCATGGTACTCGCCACCTTCGAAACCCTTCATGGAAAATGATAATAACGTATCAAATAATAGACAAAACCCTAACTGACATAAAATATAATTAAAATATTGAAACGACATAAAGAAATCGATGTCAACAGTTCCACCCAAGAATCTTATCCTTTTCATCATCGAGGACACGTGTAATAATCGTGTGATCCCATGATGGATAAAAGATGTTCAGTTTCTATTTGCGGGATTACACCAACTGTCGATCTTTTCGTTGCTTTAAGCGTTAATCAGTTGGGACATGTGTCATTCAGGCGTGATCCCGTGAATAATAAAAAACGTGTATCTTCTGATCGCGGGATCACGCCCATTGTCGATCTTCATTATACTTTAACTGCTGATCAACCTTAAGCCTTCTTTAAAACTTGATCACCTTTCCCGCTTGGTTAAAACGCCACCGTTGATCATACCCACATGCTAAAAGAAAGGAGCTTTAGTAGCATGAACTTTAATCTTGATTTAAAGTGACATGCATCCTCATCAACTTGCTTGACTAATCTGGTATTGCCCACTGTTATACTTGTCTCATTTTTTAGAACATCTGCGGGTCCAGAATACGTGGCGATAATGCGTGATCCCGTGAATAGTAAACAACATGCATCTATGCTTAGTGGCATTACGCCTGCCATCGATCTTTGTTGAGGTTTAACCTTAGATCTTTCTTCATTACTCAGAGCACTTGTGGGCCTGTTACACGTGGTGACAATGCATGATTCGGACCGCAATGGATAAAGATCGTTCACTTCTCTGTTTGCAAAATCACGCCAACCGTTGATCCTTTTTGAGGTTTTAATCACCGATCCTAACATACTGTCATGTGTCTAGTCATCTACATCACGAACCACATCCTCTAAAAGGCTCGATATGATTAACTTGATACTTCAACTCTCGGATCAATGTGGGGTAATATTGTTGAATATATCGTTTAATAAAACACTCAACATTGCAACCATCATCTGCAACCATGGTGATGCAAGTGATAGCTTCTGTGGGAGATGCAGCATGATCATGGGGATAAAAACTACAAAAACACAACACGGGTTTATGTGAAGATAATATAATAACATAGTAAAGATCGAAAAACCTGCTAAAAAATGCAACGACTATATTTATGAATTTGAATATGAATATGCATGCTGAGAGACATAAGAATTCAACAATAGCACAGTTCATGAAATAGAAAGTAAATAAATACATAAATCATAATTATATGGGTATAGAGTATACTTCCCTGAGTTATCTGGATATGCAAATTTGTCTATAAATTTGGGTTCCACCAGATCCAAATTTGTAAATTTTCGGACAAGAAAAGGCCAATTATCGACATCCTATTTCAAACTCTCATTAATTTGATTCATTCCTCAACAAAATTCAACCCACCATTTTCCACAAGAAACAATAGTGATGGTCAAAATAAGGCTTCACCTTCATGTGCATTTTTGGTGATGATTGGGTTCATTAGTTTTACACCCTTCTTTATTGGAGAAAAACTCTCACAATCTAAACCTGAGGCCTTGTAGGTGGCTTTTTTCATTTGAACAAACTACTTCTAAACAACTTAAATATACTATTTTAACTTTTTCTACTTCAAAAAGTTTCCAAACACCACCATCCCAAAATTACATTTCTTATTTTAACACATATCTTGATGATGGTTGGGGCTTACTCAACCCCTCATGAACTAGATGTATCTAAGATTGATCCTCCTCATCCTAACATCTCAACACTCAACAAGGATTTGCACTCTTGTAAGAGAATTTATACTTCTTCTATGTCAATTCCAATATTGCTCATTCTTCAAAATATGTTTATACTTATTCTATGTTAATTCCAATATTGCTTCTTCTTCAAAATATGTTTATACTTCTCATTTATAAAAGATTAGTAATGTGGCCTTGCCTCCTCCATCTGATTTAGAGATACATTATGGGTTTGGTTTTACAATTTTCTTTGCCTGGAATAAAAAGTTAGGGCTCCTCTAAAACCTACATTGCACTTTTCTAAAGAATGTTTAGGTTTTTTACCTTCTCCTTTGTCCACATCCTCTCCTCCATTGTCCGATGTCTTCATGTCTTCTTGTTAAGACATGTAAAATATTTCTTCACGAGAGAAATGGTTAATTCTTGCTCCCCGTCCTCTATCTAAGCAAGAGTATATAATTCAACATAAAAAAAATTTATAAACATAATCAAAACAAATCCTTCTTTCTATGAATATCATCAAGTGCTTGGCAATTCCAGTAGTGAATGTTGAGCCTTAAGGTATAAAATATAATAACTTCTTGTCTCTAATGTTATCACTCGCTCGTTTGTTGATTTATCGATCTATTCTTCACATAACACATGGCATTGAGTTTCACCTTTGTCATCTTAAACTTTTTTCTATTATGTTTATGCCCACTTTGTAGAATTTGTAGTTTCATTTGTTTGGACATTAATAATGAATAATAATTATTTCTCACATGGTCTTGGAATCACTATTTATATAATGTAGAAGGGATGCGTACAAGATTCAGACCAATGTGTCTCTTCATAACTAAAACCTAGCCCTAAGCTCAACAACTGAACAATCATAGTTAGAATTAAGGAATGATTTATGTCCTTGTTTGAAAACCGTTACCGATCGTTAGGATTCATAGTAATGGTCACTAACAAATAACTTGTGATTTGTCTGAGATAACTTAAAAAATGATTTTGTGTATGATCATCATGGTGTCTTGATCACATGTTCATCCATCTACTCTGTTTGATAATGGATACTATCACTGGTATTTTGAACAACTTCAGCATTAAGAACAGGGTCATTGACATTGTCGACCATCCTCAGGCATTCTCCATCCTTGTGAATATTCATTTAAGGATGTCTACATGTCCTCACCCTCCTCAGTCCCTGAAGATCGCATTGTCTTATCATCAGACAGATCCATGGTACTCGCCATCTTCCAAACCCTGCATGGAAAATGATAATGACATATCAAATAATAGACAAAACCCTAACTGACATAAAATATAATTAAAATATTGAAACGACATAAAGAAATCGATGTCAACAGTGCCACCCAAGAGTCTTATCCTTTTCATCATCAAGGACACGTGTAATAATCATGTGATCCCATGATGGATAAAAGATGTTCAGTTTCTATTTGCGGGATTACACCAACTATCGATCTTTTCGTTGCTTTAAGCGTTAATCAGTTGGGACATGTGTCATTCAGGCATGATCCCGTGAATAATAAACAACATGTATCTTTCGATCGCGAGATCACGCCCACCGTTGATCTTCATTATACTTTAACCACTGATCAACCTTAAGCCTTCTTTACAACTTGATCACCTTTCTCGCTCGGTTAAAATGCCACCGTTGATCATACCCACATGCTAAAAGAAAGGAGCTTTAGTAGCGTGAACTTTAATCTTGATTTAAAGTGACGTGCATCCTCATCAACTTGCTCGACCAATCTGGTATTTCCCGCTGTTATACTTGTTGTCTCATTTTTCAAAACATTTGCGGGTCCAGAATATCTGGCGATAATGCGTGATCCCGTGAATAGTAAACAACATGCATCTATGCTTAGTGGCATTATGCCTGCCATCGATCTTTGTTGAGGTTTAACCTTAGATCTTTCTTTATTACTCAGAGCACTTGTGGGCCTGGGACACGTGGTGACAATGCGTGATTCAGGCCGCAATGGATAAAGATCGTTCACTTCTCTGTTTGCGAAATCACGCCAACCGTTGATCCTTTTTGAGGTTTTAATCACCGATTCTAACATTCTGTCACGTGTCTAGTCATCCACGTCATGAACCACATCCTCTAAGAGGCTCGATATGATTAACTTGATACTTGAACTCTCGGATCAATGTGGGGTAATATTGTTGAATATATTGTTTAATAAAACACTCAACATTGCAACCATCTTCTGCAACCATGGTGATGCAAGTGATAGCTTCTGTGGGAGATGCAGCATGATCATGGGGGTAAAACCTACAAAAACACAACACGGGTTTACGTGAAGATAATATAATAACATAGTAAAGATAGGAAAACCTGCTAAAAATATGCAATGACTATATTTATGAATTTGAATATGAATATGCATGCTGAGAGACATAAGAATTCAACAATAGCATAATTCATGAAATAGAAAGTAAATAAATACATAAATCACAATTATATGGGTATAAAGTATACTTCCCTGAGTTATCTGGATATGCAAATTTGTCTGTAAATTTGGGTTCCACCAGATCCAAATTTGGAAATTTTCGGACAAGAAAAGGCCAATTATCAACATCCTATTTCAAACTCTCATTAATTTGATTCATTCCTCAACAAAAGTCAACCCACCATTTTCCACAAGAAACAATAGTGATGGTCAAAATAAGGCTTCACCTTCATGTGCATTTTTGGTGATGATTGGGTTCATTAGTTTTACACCCATCTTTATTGGAGAAAAACTCTCACAATCTAAACCTGAGACCTTGTAGGTGGATTTTTTCATTTGAACAAACTACTTCTAAACAACTTAAATATACTATTTTAAATTTTTCTACTTCAAAAAGTTTCCAAACACCACCATCCCAAAATTACATTTCTTATTTTAACACATATCTTGATGATGGTTGGGGCTTACTCAACCCCTCATGAACCAGATGTATCTAAGATTGAGCCTCCTCATCCTAACATCTCAACACTCAACAAGGATTTTCCCTCTTGTAAGGGAATTTATACTTCTTCTATGTCAATTCCAATATTGCTCATTCTTCAAAATATGTTTATACTTATTCTATGTTAATTCCAATATTGCTTCTTCTTCAAAATATGTTTATACTTCTCATTTATAAAAGA
>MU225537.1:4279223-4321173 GCA_018584345.1 Thuja plicata
AGCACTAAGAGTGCAAAGTCTTGTAAATTGCCTATATTGGCAATATAAGCCAAATAGGGCTTAATTGGAATTAGTTGGGGTTAGTAGGGGTTATAGGTTAAGTTAGCTTTCTAAGGTTGTCTCTAAATTAACTATTTTTTTTTTAAAGAAGTATGCATCCTTTCTTTAAGATCCCCTCTCTTTTTTCTTCCCCTTCTTTTCCTTAAAATATTAAGATGGTAAATAAAATATCATTATATGTTTAAATTACTAACTTTTGTTATTATTATATTATTATTGACATATTTATAGAGAAAAACATAATAGAAAAACTCCATGTTGGTTTTGCTATTCCCATGAAGAGGTGAAGTGATCAAATCACAATTGAGATTAATTCTAAACATACACCGGAATATTTCATGGTTGCCCACGCCAAAGTAGTGGGGTCATATCAATGCTATTTTGCAAGAATAATAAGTACGCAAAAGATGGAAGTCATTAACGTGAACAAATATTTCCTTGCTTATTATGTTAGAGCATAAAATCTACATAAATCTATTCCCATCACCCATTACCCTTGAAGTGGTGCCTTTTTTACTTTCCTTTTTTTGGTACGTGAGGACTTATTCCTTTACTTTATTTGACAATTGTAGCAATTCCATGGGATGTTAAATATTCTAAAGATAAAAATAGATTTATCCTTTATAATTAGGTTTCTTAATTATAAGTCGAAGCATAGTAAATATAGGTAGTATCTTTTAAATTGAAAAGTGAGAAGTTAACCAAAAAAGAAAAAAGGAAAAAAGTAAAAATAAAAATAGATGGTATTCAAATTTGTACTTATGAAAAGATGGTATTCAAAACTTATATCTCTTTCTTTTTGTTTGTTTATTATTATTGTGATACAATCACATTCTTTTTGGCACAATAGCATATGTACATGAGTGGTGTCCTTTGGTTATAGAGGTGTCTAATAAGGTTGTCTTTTGGTCTTCTACAACTTTAAAATTTTTGTCATCTATAGAATAGCATTATATTTTAGATAGGGTAGTGTCATAAACACTTTTGGAAGCTTTTCGTAAGGTAGTTGAATAGCAAGACTTCCTCAATTATGATCAAGCCCCACAAAAGATTTGAAAGATTAAAAATAATTGATCTTGGGAAAAGTGTACTTACTAAGTGACTAATACGAGTTTGTGTAGGTACAAGTATGGAATGTGTATTTTCTTATACTATTGTATGTCATGTAATGTTTGTGCTTGTTGTTATTGTATTTTTTATTAGTTTACTAATTAATTTATGAAATCATCATTGTCTTTTCCATACAATTACACAATTATTTTTTTGATAATTTGTACACAAAGAGGATACGAACAGTTTCTAGAGTGAAAAAAATCAAAATTAGAGGATACATATTTTAAATGTTGTGGATGTGACCAATAGTACTCTTAACCAAGAGAGAAGACTAAGCGAAAGGTAGTGATCATAGTGATTATGACTAGAATGGAAATAAATCTAAGGAGATTATGGTCCAAAAGGCTAAATTTATAGTGGATTATAGGATCAAGGATAATTTGCATGTCAAATTGTCATAAAAGGTTGTTGTAGAGCTTATTAAAGAGAATGGATTAAAATTAAGTGTTGTAAAAGAGGGAAAGTGCTAAGGAGGTCATTTTAATCTCTAAATTTTCCCTCGCTTTAGCATGCACGTAAGCTTGAGAAAATCAGATATGTTGAAAGAGGATGATAAATTGTAAATGTTATATGTAATCTAAAAAAGATAGTGTAGTGTCATAAATTATTCACCCTTAATAATTTCACCCTCTATTTGACACCTACTATAATGTGGTTTCCCTAGATTAGTTTAAGCCTATTTCTGCTCTATGTTATTCTATAATTTTTTTGAAACCTGCAACTCAATCATCATCAAATGAAAAAGCCAAGACTAGGTCTTATGTTTAGGGCCACAAAACTTTGCTTTCCCTTTCAAAGGTCCCCGTTTTAGTGGACCAAGGTGCTCGATACCCGAGTTCCTACAAAAGAGACCCAAATTTTTAATATTGTTAGTGTCACATTCATCATTTGTGCATCAATCTCAAAATTTATATTTGATTATTATTTGTCAGCATATATTCGAGATAAACCTACGATCACTAATTTAAAAACATCTATCATTTATAAGGTCTAACAAGCTGAGAGTTCTACGAGGTTGGCAAGCACTAAAATTATACAATGAATAAGCTATCAACATATAGCGTACAGTAGACTATGAGCATTCTACATTCAGTATAGATTCATGTTTATCATTTATTATCATTTGTTATTGCACTAGCATTTGCAATACTTCCATAAAAGTATTGAATGACCACCTTTACATCGAGCTCCTTGAAAGGGTTTCATACCAAAGGTAATCTTGTCATGTCAACATTTTATAATTGATTTATCCTTTGTCTTTTCATCATCATAGGTGTTTTGGAGGTGGGAACACCAACCTAGGGTTTGACTTAGCAAAGATTTTATACACCACTGTGAATGTTGAATATTGAACCTATTTGTAAACCCTAATCAACCCAACCATAAGCCTAGATCTACAAATCCAATCCAACAAATAATCAAAAGAGCTCTAAATCATGAAATGTAAATAAAATAAACATGTATATTGTTGGAATAATGGAAGGGTGTGTACTGAGAGGGGAGGGGCAAATCAGCACCCCTAAAACTTGTACCAATTAACCTTAGTAACCATAACTTGCACTTTCGACCATTGATGCTATTCTACCTCATGTATGTAATATCACAACATAAATGTAAGTGCATTTAAATAAACATTTAAACATAACTCAGAAAACCCTTGTTAGAAGGTTAAAAATATGATGGGGATGAAATGCACAAAGCTTCACTATCTGCAGAATGGGAGGTGACAGTTAAGGCTACAAGTTGTGATCACTTCTGATGATCTTACCATGTTAGGAGTAACATGTCAGACTTGTTAAGTCTACTCGTTTAAGAGATTTTAACAACACAATGTATGTGTGCACTCGGTTAAGAGATTTATAATAAGACTGTTAAGTCCACCATCTTGAAGGATTTATTCTATTTTCTACAATTGTTAGAGAGTAGACAAAAATACTTATGACCTGATACTTTGCAATCTGGGATTGCTGATTACATATCCATTAAGTTCACAAAATTATATATCACCTATTGTGATATAATACCTCTGTTATGCTCGGTAGCCTTGAATCTAGTTCTTCATAACGAAATTATGCTTTATGTTTTCTTCTGCATGAAAACCTTTGTCTAATCCATAGATGTCCTTGTATAGATACAATCATCATCTTCTTGATTGATTATACATCTATATATACAATGTATTGACCTAATTAGGTTACATGCTTTTCTTGGATAACTCTAAGATCCAAGGTTTACAACTTGACCTTGATCTCCTAGTTTGCATGAATACAATCAGTTAAACTGATTAAATCCATCAATTATGCTTTTCTTGATCCTCAAGAAACAATTTTCTAGCTAAGAAAAAAGCTAATTTAAAGACTAAAGTGCTTTAGCTGACGTGTAGCTCAGATCTAATTTTATCAGTGTTAAAACTGTCTCTCGATTAGACTGGTGCTCGGTGATGTCTCTGCTTGGTTGTGTCTTTGTAGACTAGTGCTCGGTTGTGTCTCTATTTGGTTATGTCTACTTGCTCAATGTACTAAGCATTTTGGTGACTACTGCGCTCGGTCAACATTGTCACTCGGTAAATGCTGACATTCGGTGAATGTTGACACTCGGTGAATGCTGACTGACCAAAACTGTTTGCTTTGTATACTAATAACAACATCTAATCATTTAAGGATTATCAATCTCCCCCTTTGGAATTAGTATTAAAAACTGATATGTACAATATACAAACTAAGTTCTTTACTTATACTCTTTATTTATACAATGACTCCCCTATGTGCATGCTCTCGATATGTACATATTTGGCTTGGTACATTTTCCCCTTTGTGGATACAATAAATGTACATATACATTTCCCCCTTTGGTACATACATTTTCCCCCTTTTTTTGAAAATAATGACAAATATGTATAACTTACAGCTTGTCAAAAATGTATGAATGGGATTGCTTGATGTCTGCCATTAGCTTGTCCCATTTTTCTTTGAGGTGCTCTAGGGTCATATGTTCCAATATGATTTAAGCGTGCATGTCATAGATGCTTTCAACTAATGACATCTCTGGGGTGGAAATTAGAGTCTTTGTCGTTTTCATATGTGTCATCAGCAATGTGAGATTTGGTAGTAATAAGCTTTGCAGCTTGGTTACATCATCTCTGATTTTTCTTTCCTCCTTTTGTATCTCAAGTCTTAACTGTTTGGAGTCAACTAGCTTTTCATAATGCAATTTGAATGCATTCGGCTCGGTTGAAAGACTTTGTGCACTAGCTTGTAGATCTTCATTCAACTTAGCTATTTGTGCATCATGTTCTTTGGTGAAGTTTTCAATATTGCATAGCTTTTGAACTAGAGTAACTAACTGTGAAATAACAGGTTCTAATTGAGTTACTAGTTCATAAAGTTTCACCTTGTTTACTACCACTTCTTGGCTGATTTTCTTTGTTAGCTTGTAGTGATATTTCTCCTAAGCTCTTTCTTCAATAACGTTCTCGACATCTACATTCTGATTGGTGATTTCCTTGGTTATAACTTCCAATTGATCAATGATTGGTGCATTTTGATCAATCTGTGTATCAGGAACTATTTGCAATAGCTTTTCCTTTGTTGTTTCCAGGACTTGTGTGTTCTTGTGTTCCAATTTTAGTTTTTCTGTTTGTGCCTTCCATTTGCATAGCTCCCCATACCTTGTTAGTGACTCATAATCTAGTGTTCTTGGATCACAATCGAGTGTTTCTTTTATCTCTTCAAGTGTTATGGGGGCCTTATTCTTCTTGTTCTTTTTCTTCTTTGGAATGCTGCGGATAGTAGGGGAGTGAGGTATGATAGGAAGAGACTTCTGTTGCTTGGTATCTGTCATTGATTTCTTGGGAGGTGTGGTGCCTTTGCTAGGTGGCTTGGTCAATACCTCTTGGTCAGTTGTATACATCTCTACATCAACCTTTTCTTATTTTCTACTATCCTCAGTAGGTGCATCATTCAATTTCTCTCCACTGTTATCTATTTTTTCCTTTTCCCCTTGTTCATCACCTTTGTCCTTTGGTGTGTCTGATTCAGGATCAGGTGTTTTCTCCTTTTCTTCAGAGATTATATTGATAGCTTGTATCAATAAAGTCATGTTACCTAGTACATTTGTCTATGCAACATCTGTAGTGTCTTGTTCCTTTGTTTTCTTGGTGGCAACAATTACATCTTCATCAGCCTTTACATTATCATTAGAATCACCTTGAGTAATATATTTTATTGTGATATCCGGTGTTTCTCCTAATGATTTCAATATCCAAGGAATGTCATCCATGGCCTTTCTTTCCTCTGTTTTCAAATCAATGGGATTGACATCCTCGGTGTCATTGATGAAAATATGCTTGGGGCTTGGTGTGGCCTCCTTCTCCTCATTGTGAGCTATCTGGTGATAGCCAGTATCTACTTGGGTAGATTAAAGATTTGATTCCAAATCTTATTTCTATCAGTGTCAATATCTTTGAGCTTTGTTTTCCAATACCTTGTATGCTCTGGTCTTTTCCAAAAATTTCTTTGCATGCTCCTGCATTGTTGATTCAATTTCTTCAACTATTGAGTCGGGCATGTAATTTACTAAGATTCTTTCTCTCATTTTTTTCTCCATATGCAATGCATATGTCCACATTGCTGATATCTTATCATTTAGCTCTTGTGGAATATGACTTCCAAATTGTAGAGGTACATACTTGTATGCTACCATCATTTTAATTATTTCTTCCTCTAATTTATTCTAATCCTCGGTAGACAGATTTACCATTGTCTAATCTTATTATTTGATATACTGCATGTTTTGATGATTGACTCTACAATTTCATCAACTGTCTTTGGTATTTTGGCTTTTTCTGCTTGTATTCTCTACTCTCTTTTTTCTTCAGAAGTGTCATCCTTGTCCTCTCTTCCTATTACATATCTTTTGTGTTGTCTTGGTGTTGATTGCCAGGTTGAAGCTTTTCTTTTCATATAAGTTTTTACTGTACCTTTCTTCAAAGGTGGCGAGTCTACCTTAGCAGTTTTTCTTCTGGTCCTTAATGCAGCTGTTACATCAGTAACCTTTTATTTCTTGGCTTTTTGTGGTTCTACATAAGATTCAATTGCCTAAGAGTCACTCATCTCTTGACCTTCACTGACAAGTGACTATCCCTCGGTGATGTCCTCTGTTTGTTCTAACTCTTCATCATTTACCAGCAGTTTCTTTTGATGAGTGTTCATTATCTTTGTCTTCTTCCTATTTATCTTATTTACTACTAAACCAGTCTTGATTTTAGACTTGGCATCCTCATATATTCCAAATATTTTCAAGGTTTTATCCACTGGCTCATTAAGCAGGGTTTCAATAGTTGTTGTAGCATGATCAATGTCAATTTCATATTCTAATGATAGTAACCATGTTGTTCTAGGATTGACAACTTTTATAAGAGTGGTGTCGGTGTCCACTAAAAAACATATTTCATCCTTATATTTTTCCACTAGTTGAGTAGGGATTCTCATCCTCTTCTCCATCCTAGTCTTGAATGTGGAAAAATAGCCATCCATTAAAGGTATGAAATTGTCTCCTAGTGATTTGATGTAGTCACTAATCTATGTTGTTATTGGTCGGTTTGTGTCCCAAGTGACATTACTGACTGATTGAAAGAAGTTCTGAAAGTAAAATAATGTGCAAACCAATAGAGAACCAAACTTACATGTATTAGATCTAGCTGATCTAATGGTTCTCATGTTTTCTTCCAGTTTCTTTAGCAGCAGCTCTGCTAGGTCTAGTTGCACTCCTTTCTTCACAATTTTGTACACTATGTCAACAGCTCCACAAGAAATGTTGTTCATTCTGATTTCTTGGAATATCTTGTATCCGACCACGTATGCACCAAACTTCAATTTAGGCTCGGTGATTGAGTTCACTTTCAGACCTCTATTGTCCCATTCAGCTCCTGTTAGTTTTTCAATCTTGGGGCATGAAGGGTACCTTAGGGATTTCATCTTGTTGGTGGTTGGGTATTTGGTGACTACATGAATCACATCCTTTGTGATTTCCTCAGGTTCATCAAACCAAATTTTACCATTATGCACTCGGATGAGTACTATCTGTATGCACTCGGTTTTTAACTCCTTCAGGAATGGTAGGGCATTGGTTAACCCTTTCACTTTGATGTGTTTGTATTCACCCTTCAGGTTTCCATCAGTGCATAGCTTCTTATAAGCTTCTTCAAGTTCCATGTCTCCGGCCTCTGCAAATTTACAGTGAATGTATGCTCAGATGTCTTTGACCAACAAAACCCTAGGTGGGATACTCAAGAATGCTCCCTTGTTGTCGGGTTGTGAAGCAACCTTAGGAAAGAACTTGTAATTTGGTTCTTTACAGGTCGAGTTCTTGATAAGAGAAACCTTCTGGTCTTTTGTCATTTTGATTTTCATGGTCCAGGAAGTGGATGCCATTGATCATAAAATTAGGGCTTCCTCACAAATGAGTTGTGAGATTGGTAAGTCTTGGTACTTACTGGATGATCACGACGAGTGCTTGAAATCTGTTGGATTTGCTTTGGAATCATTGTTAATCTCTCTACAATGTGATCGCTGTGAATCACTCTTCTTTCTCTGCAATATGCTCGTAAGCACTGGGTGAACAAATGAGCTCTCATTTTCCCTTTTATAGAAAATATGACCTAAGTGATGCATTAAATGCTTCACCTACCACTCAGTTGAAAAAGCATAGACACTCGGTTAAAACACCACAGACTTCATCTCGGTGAGTATTCAATACTCGATACAAGGTGTCAACATGTTTTTCTCCCATATGTTTACCAACAATGTTCGGTACATAGTGTCAACTTGGTTATCTTCCATATGTTTACAGACGTGCAGTTTATGCCCTGTTTACATTAACCGATGAAACTTGATTCACATAATCATAACAAGTAATACCATAGTGCATCTTTATTCATGTTGATTTGATATTTTATCAATGAATATAGGAACTGATGTAAAATATATCTTTGTAGAGTTTAGTTCCATACTTACTTGTATTTCTTAGGTGGGGGTGGTGGAATCACCTAATCCATTGGATGAGGCATCACAAAATCTAGTGCTTGGTCCAACATTGTCATTATTTGAAGCTCTCCTCCACATTTAATTTCTCATTCTCCTAATTTCTTCAATAGTGTTTCTATTTTCAAAAGTGCTTGACTCTGTCACTCGATCTCTACAGTCCTTCCTTAGGTGACTGACCTTATGATAGTGTAAGCATGCAATTCCAGAGTTAGTCCAATTCCTAGATCTTTGTATCCATTTCCTCATACAATTTGCAGCTATATGTCTATATCTACGATGTGTTGTAATCCCATACATATGAATTACTGACTCTTCTCGGTTGATATGAATTTTCTTTTTCTTTGGGTTTCTAGATTTGCTTTTTATTTTTCTTACATTCATGAGATGTGTGGCCATGCATTTTGCAAGTAGGAAAATATTTTTCCATGTAGGATTCCTTCTTTGGTTTGTTCACCTTAGATCTGCATTCATATGCTTTGTGTCCATACTTGTTACAGTTATAACAAATACCTATGAATGTAGATGTGGTTTTACGAATACCTTTTGCTTTGGTGCTCTTGCAAACATTTGATGTGTGGCCTAGTTTTCCACAGTGATTACATGAATGCTTCTTTGGTCTTGGATTTGTGTAGACATTCCTTTGATCATCTCAGTTTAATGATTCTTCATACTCGGCATACCCTAAACCTCTATTGTTGTTGAGTCTTCTCTGTCCATTCAGAAATTCATCCATTCTTTTTGTATTGTCTTCAGCTTTCTTGATCATATCATTATGTTGTTGCTTAATCTTTGCTTCATGCTTCAGTTTCTCATTTTCTTCTTTTAGCTCACCAATAACTTCTAACTTTCCATTAAGTTCTATGTTCACTCGATTGGCCTCATGACTCATAAGAACTATTTGATTGGTGATCTCAATGTGATGTTCAGTAAGCCTTTGTATCTTAGATTATTTTTCTTGTAACTTTTCAGTAATCTTCCTCCTGTCATCAATAGCTAAAGTTCTTTCTTGTTTAGCTTGTCTTGCATTATTCATAACATCAATCATTCTTACCATATGTGTCTCTTGACCGATCTGTAGTACCTTCACTTGTTCAGTCAGATGTTGATTGATTTAATTTAGACTTGTAATTCTTCCTTCAGATGTGTCAGATGTATTACTAGATCCAGATCCAGATGAATCAAATAAATTAGGTATCTCCTCTTCATGATAGTCAGTTTCATTGTAGCGAGATGCCATGACTTTTCTTTCAGCTAATAACTCTTTCATCTTGTTTCTTGCTTCTTTATATTTCTCAAAGAAAATCTGTATCTCCAACTTCTGATTCTCAATATTTTTATCAAGATTATACCTTTCCATTGTGTGATCTTTTCTCTCAAGTGATTTAATCTTTTTCAAATTAGAGATCTAGCTCTGATACCAATTGTTGGAATAATGGAAGGGTGTGTATTGAGAGGGGAAGGGTGTGTACTGAGAGGGGAGGGGTCAATTAGTACCCTTAATACTTTTACCAATTAACCTTAGTAACCATAACTTACATTTTTGACCATTGATGCTCTTTTACCTCATGTATGTAATATCACAACATAAATGTAAGTGCATGTAAACAAACATATAAACATTCATGAAACTCATATACTCATGACACAAAATTGATAACACAGAAAAACCCTGTTAGAAGGTAAAAATCGTGGTGGGGATGAAACCCACAAAGCTTCACTATTTGCATAATGGAAGGTGTCAGTTAAGGCTACAAGTTGTGATTACTTCTAATGATCTTACCCTGTTAGGAGTAACATGTCAGACTTGTTAAGTCTACTCGGTTAAGAGATTTTAAGAACACAATGTATGTGTGCACTCGGTTAAGAGATTTACAATAAGACTGTTAAGTTCACCTTCGTGAATGATTTCTTCTATTTGGTACAATTGTTAGAGAGTAGAAAAAAATACTTATGAATTGATACTTTGAAATCTTGAATTGCTGATTACAAATCCATTAAGTTCACAAATTTATATATCACCTATTTTGATGGATAATACTTTTGTTCCGCTCAGTAGCCTTGAATCTATTTCTTCATAACTGAATTCTGATTTATGTGTTCTTCTGCATGAAAACCTTTCTCTAATCCATATATGTCCTTGTATGGATATAATCATCATCTTCTTGATTGATTACACATCTATATATACAATGCATTAACCTAATTAGGTTACACGCTTTTCTTGAATTACTCTAAGATCCAAGGTTTACAACTTGACCTTGATCTCCTAGTCTGCATGAATACAATAAGTTAAACTAATTAAATCCATCAATTACACTTTTCTTGATCCTCAATAAATGGTTGTCTAGATAAGAAAAAAGCTAATTTAAAGACTAAAGTGCTTTATCTGACGTGTAGCTCAAATCCTCTTTCCTCATTGTTAAAACTGTCTTTCGGTTAGACTGGTGCTCGATGATGTCTCTGCTCGGTTGTGTCTCTATAGAATAGTGTTCGGTTGTGTCTCTGTTCGGTTATGTCTTAGTTCGGTTATGTTTACTTGCTTAGTGTACTAAGCATTTTGGTGATCACTGTGCTCGGTGAACACTGCGCTCATTGAACACTGTCACTTAGTGAATGCTGACATTCAGTGAATACTGACACTTGGTGAATGCTGACACTCGGTGAATGCTGACTGACCAAAACTGTCTGTTTTGTATACTAATGACAACATCTGATCCTTTAAGAATTATCAGTATATACCTCATATCCATGACTTGCTTGACTCCATTATTCTCCTATCCTTCAAGATCTTGTGAAATTGGTTGTTTTCTCTTAGCTATTTAACAATAGTACAAGATGACATGAAATGAGTGATATGTGGTTGCTTGATGATAGTGTAAATATGTGATGCAATGGAAATGGTGAAAGCTCTAGAAGAATCTTGGCATCATGCAATTAGTTTAATGATTGATTGATTTTTGTTCATCCAAATGAGAGGGAAGAAGCCACCCCCAATAGAATCAATGGTGGTTATCTAATGAGAAATATTGAAGATCAATTGATGAGAATTGATGAGATGAGTTGGTGAAGATAATTATAGAGTTAAATGATTGGATGATGGAGACAGACAAAATTGATTGATTAGTTTAAATCAAAGTGAGTGAGATTTGATAGGTGGAAGTGAAGACTTAATTAACATCAAATAATTAAAAATTATTTAGTTAATGCGCCTGAGTAAAGAATTAGAAAAAGAATTAAATTAATAAAATATGTAATTCATGTGCATGCGGGAAAGAAAAGGATAATGAATTAATTAAATGAAAAAATATTTATTTATTTAATAGATAAAATTTTGATAAAATAATTAAATAAATAATAATTTTATTTAATTAAGGACAATTTTAGGTATCTACATTTTGCCCCTCTTTGAGATAATGCAACTTGTCATAATATTTTAAACAAGATTAAAATATAATGGGTAGGAAAACAATAAGGACTAGAAGCATGATGCACCAATCATGGGATGGAATGGAAGGATGACAAGTTAATAAGATGATGCCCCCTCAAGAGGACATATGGGTTAGAATAAGGTTAGAAGCCAATGAAATAGATGATGGTGAATAAAGGGGGGTATGAATAAGGAGATTTTAAATTGATGGCCATAGAAGTTATTATAGAGAGGAGTGATAAATGAGGATGATATAGGTATATGGAAGGAAATGGTAAATTTATTTTTTATTTTTTGAGTGTTATATCATCATTGATTTTTTTATGGTGAGTGGATCTAACCATCAAGGATGATAAAACAAGGATGAGTCACATACCATTTGCAAGGATAAAAAACACTTTCAAACAAGAAGGAATCGTTTCATTCATGTTAGGCTCACAAGTCCTCAATGATTGTAGACAATCACGTCCTTAGACAAGCTAAAACATTACTAAAGGAACAATCCAAAAACACATGTGCAAATAAATGACCATGCTTGATCATAGATCCTCTACTCCAAGGCATCTTCAAATAGAAATGGAAGCATGACACTAAGGTAAAATCAAATAAAATATAAGACTCACTAGACCAAACTGTTAGCTCTTTTTCTTGTAGCACAACCTTAAAATGACAGTATACTCGTATACTTGAATGCAAACTCCTTTTCATGCAAGATAACGGATAATTAATGAGATATTTGATAACACTAGGGATACCCATTATCACCTCCTTCTTTTTGAGCTCCACAAACTCAGGTGGGTATTACCTATGATAGATTACTGATTATTCAGTCAATGTTTTAGTGGACTAGTTCATTCACTGGTTTGTTACTTCTGACCTCATCAAGTAAAAAATTATAAAATACCTTGGAGATTACAATGATTATTTTAAAACAAAGTACTATAAGCCACGCTATGGTCTTGATAACATAAACCAATGAGACAAGGACTTTTATCCTTCTTCCTTTTGATTTTAGGAGGGGAAACCTAATGATCCTCTCTTCAAGGAATCAACAAACTAAACTATATTCTGAGAATACAATCACTTGAATGGAACTATCTATTTTGCAGTGTATATGATTAAGTAATTTGAAAATGTTGGATTATATATCAATTACTTAGCAAACACAAAACCAGTGCCTTATCCTTGGGATATGAGTCAATATCTTGTATAAATCCATAGTAAGGTAATCAACAAAACATTTGCAACAAAGATAGAATACCTTGTAAACTATCCTCTCCCTACAACTTTATCATCAAATCCTCAAACTAATGCTATGTTCCCTGGGTTACTTGAAATAATTTAATCCTTCCTTGAAGGAACTTACAAGTAACTGCACAATCACCTTATGATCAGTGTGCTTAAATGCCTTACAGATAAACACACAAGAAAAATAATAGAAATGTAAAGAGAAAATTCAGATGCATAAAAGAGATTGCAAAATATTTTATTGATGTATCAAAGCTTCATATGCATATAGATGGACAAAATAGTACAAAGGTCCAGACACAATTTTAGTCTTCCTTGTAATTCTATTAAAACTTCCAATTCTATTTTCCAACTCTTTACAAAATGGTTACGATTACATATATATAGTCTCAAATCATCTTGGAACCCTTAAGACAAGGATACAACAAGCTTTGGATGATTTGGAGACCTAACCCTAAAAACATAGAAAAGACAAAATACAAGAAATCCCCAAGTGGTGGATGGACAAATTTGTAGAATGAAATCAGATTTGCACTTTGTCCTCTTGTGAACTCTGGCACATTTGTCTGTAGTTGTTCAAGATAGCATCTGATTTGTTTTAAGATCTAGTGACTTCCATTTTAGGATAACCTACACTAGTCTTTAAGATTACTAACTTCCCTGTGCTCGGAGAGCAGGTGCCATGTGTCCTTCATTCTGCATCCAAAATATCTAAGTCCATGTCAAAATATTTCTTTTTCTGGAGATTTTTCAGTGTGTCCCATGTTGTGACCTCTGCATCAGTAGGCCAATTGAAGATTTGAATGTTTTTCAACTTAGTCTTCAACCTATCCCATCTGGCATCAGTTATTCCTTTTACATCTGTAACAAATTTGGTGAAGTCAATCTCAGCCTTAAAGGCTTCATCTAAAAGTTTGTTGTATCTATCCATGTCAAGCTCTCCCTTGTCAAAGATATATATGTCTTTATCAGGCATCACCTCATCAAATTTGGTGATCCATGTTCCTAAGGGCTTGATTTGACCATCCTCTGATCTGATGGACAGTACAAACCTGTTGTATTCTGGCCCAAACATCTTCATTTTGGCCTCAACCTAATTGACTTTACCCTTAAAATATGATAAAGTAAATCCTATGTGCTCTATCTCTTCATGCACTTGGATGACTATATCTAGAAAATCATCCCTCAATGGTTGTAATGATGCTAACCTCTCAAAAAGGTTTGTCCTTACTGACCAATTAGCATAATATGGGTTCAAAATTGTTACATAATTAGTAACCTCCACTTGTAACCCTGGCAGTTTATTATAAGCATCTAAAACTACATCTGCCTCATCTTTTATTACGTGTATCCTGTACTGCAAAATTTCAAAAAGAGCACCCAAAATAACATGATTATGCTCTTTAATATCCACCCCTATTTCATCAGCTGCCCATTCTATCTGGACTTCATTAATACTGACCTCTTTTGGTTCTGCAGGAGAAACCTTTGGTCTTTCTTTTAATTGTTGTTTTAACTCACTGATTACTTTTTCATTAGTATAGAGTTGTATTCTACAAAACTCTCTATCCTGTACAATTGCACTCCTCTCATTTGTCATCTTTTTTATTTTCTCTGATAATTGAACAGTTTTAGCTTCATTGAGCTATGAAAATTGTGTGAGAACTTGGGAGATTTCCAAGTCTCCTGTGTTCTGTACTAACCAAATAATTTGGTTCCCTACTATCTTTTCTTCTATGCTCATGACTGAGGGCTTATCATCCTTGGGAGCTAAGCTCCACATAGCCAATGCATGGGACTTTGGATTGTATCCAAATCCCTTAATCATGTCTCCTTCCTGGACCTTTGATGACAACTTCATATCAGGTTGCCTCCTCACCTGATCAATGATGAATGCAGATGCCAAATCCCAACCTTCCACTAGCAACATTCCACTGGACTTAACCAGTTGCCTTGCCTCTTCAAGAGTCATCCTTTCAGACTCAAGATCATAATATTGCAATTCTTGCAAGGCTTCTTCTATCACTGGGGCTCCTCCCTCTAGTTGTATCTTTTCCCTTACTAATCTATGATTGTTAAAAACAAGAAATTCTTTGAATTCTTTTGTGTTGATGAACTGGTCATCACTTAAGAATTCTTGTTGATACAATGTCCTTTCATCAGTGCAAGTTAGAAGAGGAATTTCAATTTTCTCTTCAATATTCTTTTGCATCTTTTTTCCCTGACTTATTTGCTTTCTCAATTCATGGTCATAAGCTCTATTTCTTGGGATGAGAGCACCAATTCTATCTCTTCTTTTTTCACTCTTTTGTTGTGAAGGCTCCCCTGTTTCAATCCTCTGTCTTTTCTGTTGGGTCTCATCTGTGACCTCAACTTCTGGGACTAAGGTTAAATCCACAACATTTTCTACTTGTTGCTCCCCTTCTGCTAATTGATATTCAATCATTTGTTGATCCATTGGAGGTGGGATGGGCACATAGTACTCTTTGTCACTCTCCTCTTCATTTTATGATGAAGAATACTTCTTCTTCCTCTTGTCACTCTCATCTAATACATCTTCCAATTTATTGCACAAGAGATTGTGTGACTCAATCATAGACTCTAGCCTCTTAAAATAGGGCAAGTCGGGGAAAAAATCATTAAAATTCAATCCTTTTCTCTTCACCTGTCTTTCTAAATCTAGTAATTCATTAAAATTCTTGGCTCTCAAAGCGATCTCATCATCATCCATCATATTTCTAACCACATCTTCTTCTTTACATTGCTCATGTTCCTTATTAAAAGGAATGGAAGGAGTCAATAATTTCCTTGCACTTGATATAAAACCTTCTGAATCAACATACCTACACAAAGAAATATGCATTCTGAAATGGTTCATCCATGAAATTATCAAATCTATAGCCCCTTTCCCAATGGTGAAAGCATATATCCTGAACTGTCTAGGGGTAAAAGTTCCCTTCCTATGGGGAGCTAGATGTTGCTTATCTATTAAAATTAGCTGCCTTATGAATATGATGGCTGCTATTCTTGGTGGCACATGAAATGGAAAGGTGTGGGGTGGGTGAATGCAACCATACACCCTCATCATTGTATAATTTTGTTCATAATAGAAATCACCCCAATTGTGATCTCTAGGCCATTTGTCCACCATATCACAGGGCCTCAAGAGTTGTAACACCTGGATTGGTAGCCTTGTCTTCTCCACACCAAGGGCTACAAGGATTAGGTAAACCATCCAATTCTCAAATGCACAAAAATCATAATCCTTTGATGTGTAATTCCATACTCTTACCCAGAATTGGATTGGATTAGGTTGGTTCTGAAAGAATCTCTGTGGCCTCAAGTTATCGCAATCCATCAAGGGGAAGTTGTAATAAAGAATCAAGTGCATCAACAAAGAATATTACATGAACTTAGGGTTTGCCACCTTGTTCTGGATTTTTACAAACCCTTCATGCATCATATAAATTACATATTGGATGTAATCATAGTTAGTACTAACATGAGGGCTTTGTATATCTAGTAACATCATTAGGATATCAGAGGTAATCCTTTCTCTCCCTGCATCTACTCCCAGTACTCTGTATAATGCATATGCAATATACTTGATATAGTGGTTTAGATTGTTATAGGCATAAGGGATCGCGCCTAAGATAGGTTCAATGAGACCCGTCATATTCTTAGGGACATTCTTATCTTTGATCAATGTCACTGCTACCCCAACCTCTCTGACATATCTATTCTTCAATTTCTCTAAATCAATCTCTGTGCTCATGGGGGGGTAACAACCGAATGCCTTTATGAATGAATTCCTATCCAGGGTCACTAAGGGTTTCCCATCACTCTTGTTAATTATTTTAGTAAGAGGGTCATATATATTTTCCAATTCAAGGATGAGATTTGCATCTATAAATACATCTGCCACTATTAACCTAGCTAACCCACAAGTCCAAGGGTTTGAGATTGGAATGTCTTGGTCAGAATTTCTCCAGAAATAATTATATAAAGAAAATCTAGAAGAAACTGGAGTCTTAGCATCTCTAATATTAGAATAATTATCTAGTAAGATTTTGGCACTTACCTTTTTGTTTTGAGTGGAGCCAGGTAATAATTGCAGAAACTCATTTGAATAGTTCCTCTTTCCTTTTGTTTCTTCGCCAGTGTCTCTACTTCTCTCACTACAAGATGCAATAATCAATGCTTGACTCATCTTTTTCTATTCTTATACTGATTACAATTCTATTACCGATATTGAAACAAATCTCCTCTAGACCCTCACAATTCACTGAATTCTCTATAACCACTGAACTCTTCACAATTTTGAAACTCTGATCACTACACCATTTCACCAATTATATCACTATATCAATTCTGAATTAGGAGGAACTTCAACTTCACACTTCACTATTTTAAAACTCAAATCCTTTGAGAAAATATAAATAAAGAAGAAAAATCAAGCTTTGAAATTTCAATCGCCGGTGAAGTAAAATGATAGAAACTATGCTTATTTATATCTGAAACATCAATGCAAACATCCCTTTATTCAATAACTTCTGCAATTAGTTTCATATACTGTGAAATGTATTCAATTTCTTAGTCGTAGCTCTTGACAGTGACACAAAATCAAATTTGAATGAGTACTTTTCTCAGAAAAACCCTTATTTTATTTGAATGAGATCAAATCTGATTTATCAACATTGATTACAACTCAGGCACCTTTTCCACCATGGCTATACTCTTTATTTCCTAATTGGTTAACTTTTGTGCATTACGGCGGCTATGGACCGTCATCCTTTTACCTAAAGTTTCATTTCCACCGACCTAACGACTGTTGATCTCCTTATCACTAAATAAATTGACCAACTGTGGTTATCTCAAGAGATCAGGTGACTGAAAGCCTTTTGAAACTCACTTAACCACTTTGGTTAATATCTAGAGACTCCGTGACTACATTTTTATCTCCTGATCGGTAGATCATTTTAATCTTTTATCTTTTATCAAGCGACTTCCCGACCACCATCGATCTTCCTTTTATCAACATCTAACGGTCTTTGCTAAGTCTATTAATCTTTTGAATAAACCGTAATATATCATGCGACTTAGCGACTATGCATCTTTTAAACCACGTATTTCTTTTGGACACCTTTCTTAATATTCCTTATGTCTCATGATCGCTTGATGACTTTTAACTTGTCCAATTTTTCTAGCGACTTAGAGACTACCGTAGATTTTATTTTGATCATGTGGTTGTCTCCAAATCTCTTGATCTTTTCCTTAACTCGCTTTGAATCCTGAGGCTAGGTGACTACATTACCTTTTGAATCCATCACTAACTCTGATTTGATCTAGAGATTTCATGACCAAAGGAACTTAAATTCACTTGATTTATTTCAAACTGTAGGGTTTATCGAGATCATCCGACTACCATCAAATTAAAACCTTGATAAGTGGTAGTTGTTTAATCACTAGATTTTTTGACCTAACTCATTTTCTTCATGAGATAAAGTGACTAAAGAGAAACTTAACATTTAAACCATGCATCACATCTAGAGATAATACGATTGAGCAATCTCAAAGTCACTGCAGAAAAATTTAACTCATGTTTAATCTGGAGATAACTCGACTAACCATTAGATCTGTTTCCATTAGACAGTTATCTCTTAATCTCCTGATCTTTGAAAGAATATTCCTTTCTTTAAGAGATAAACTGACTAAAGGGAATTTTCTTAGTCTCATGAAGATAAAGTATATTCCATTCTCATAAAGAGACTTAGCGACTGTATGAAAATAACATATGGGATAAAAGACATTTAAGTTACGAAAAAGGTAACTTCAAAACATAAGCCATTTCAAAGAACTCAAGTTTAACCCAATTTCGATCAGAAAGAAACCTAGTACTTAGGGTTTTTTGACTACTTCTCTAAATTTTAACCAAATACCATCAATTTTCTCAAGGGTTTTTCCATTCTGGACACGCTTTTCAGATTTTGAATAGGGATAAGACTGAGGAAAACAACATTTTAAGGCAAACCTCAAAACTGGAAATACAACCAACAATGTCTCTATCTGAGGATGGCTAAACACAGTTTATGGAAAATAATCTCATACTCTGGTTGTAGACCTCTTCAAAAAATGAAGGCAACGCTGACTAACCTACAACATAGGGGAAACATAACTAAAAGGAACTATATACAATATAATACATACTTACTTGTGCATAAGACTTTATTTTTTCATTTGAAGAAGGGTTTCAGAAATTGCCCATGCACTAGCAATTCAAAATCTTCTCCATCCATGTTCTTTAGTAAATAGGAGTCTTTTCCAAAGCTTTGTGAAATAACAAATGGCCCAAGCCATAAGGATTCAAATTTTTTATGTTTTCCTTTATTTTCTGATCTCACATTCCATTGAAGAACTAAGTCATCTAGTTAGAATTTTCTATCAGTATCCCTTCTATCAAACATATATTTCATCTTCTGTTGTAATTTAATGTTTTCCTTCTGGCTATCTCTTCTTGTTTCATCCAACTCTGCCAATTGAGTCATTCTATTCTGCATGCTGTCAGAAACATCTAACTGCTCCTCTTGCATGAATTGATAAAATGGTAAAAGATTTTTTATAGGAAGTTTTGACTGTAGACCATATACCAATTCAAATGGTGACTTACCAGTGGCCTTCTTAACTATTATTATATCAGCTCAGAGTGCTAACTTTAATTTGGTATGCCATGCTCTCTTATTTTTTCCTGAGTTTTTTTTAATATCTTTAGTATACTCTTATTACTGGATTCAGCCTGTCCATTTGCCTGTGAGTGATATGGGGATGAATAGGACATTATGATCCTATATTTCTAATAGAACTCCTTCATCACATATGATCTAAAGCACATAGAATTATCCATTATTAGCTTTGAAGGTACACCAAATCTAGTCAAAATATTCTCCATTAGGAATTCAGTGACTACCTTACTTGTTGCCTTTTTTGTAGGAATGACTTCAATCCATTTAGTAAAATAATCAGTGGCTACCAGTATCCAACTGTGTCCTCCACTAGATTTTTCTGCAAAATCACCAATACAATCAATTCCCCACATAGAAAAAGGGACATCAACACTTACCGGGTTTAACAATAGGGCTCCTAAAAATTTGAGCTTATTTGAGAACCTCTAACAAGGTTCACATTTTCTGACATATGCATATGTATCTTTAAATAAACAAGGGCAATAGTAGCCAGCCCTTAGAATCTTGTGAACAATGGTCTTGGCAAAAAAGTGACCTCCACACTCCCCTGCATGCATCTCACTTAAAACTTTCTCAGATTAGCTTTAATCCAAGCATAGCAATAATATACCATTTCTATATTTCCAATATAAATCTCCTTTGATTAAGGTGTATTTTTGAGCCTGCAATCTGAGATTTCTCTTTTGATTGCCAGTCATAATATCAGGACACCTGCCATTCTTTAAAAAGTAGACAATATCAACGTAAAATGGTTGTCTTTCTATACTTGTAACTGTCTGATCATGTGTCTATATATCATTCACTTGTACTAAATCCAAGTTATCCTCTGTCATGAGTTTGGCGAAACCCTGACCTCTTATCAACTTTGTAATGTGGATCTCAAGATTAAATTCTTGAATTCTATTTATCCACTTACATCTCTTACCAGTCACTTCTGACTGAGTAAGAATATCCTTTACTGCTGAGTGAGGGACATATGCTTGCACTTTAGCAAAGACCAAATATGATCTAAAATATTTTACTTCTTTCACTAAAGCATATGCCTGCTTCTCCATCATCTCATAGTTTAACTCTGTAGCTTGGAGTGATTTACTATAAAAAGCTATTGGATGCTCAAATCCTTCTTCATCTTTTTGTTGTAAAACAACAACAATTGTGTGATAAGATGCAAATGAAAAAAAAGAAAAGGGCTTACTATAATCAAGTGATTTTAGAACATAAGCCTCTTGCACTACCTTCTTTATTTTTTCAAATGCCATTTGAGCTTCTTCATTCCAGTTAAATTTTGCATCTTTTTTCAGCAACTTTATGATAGGTTTGACAATTTCTGCAAAGTTTGCTATGAACCTTCTGACAAAATTAATCTTTCCTAAGAAAGATTGAACTCCTTTTAAGTTTTTTGGATCAATGATCTTCTGGATTGCTTCTATTCTTTCTGGGTCTATTCTTACTCCATCTTTAGACACTATGTGTCCCAACAACTTTCCCTCCTGTACTGCAAAGTGACATTTCTTAGGATTTAATGAAACACCATATTCTAAAGATTTGTTGAAAATCTTACCCAAGTGTTCACAATGATCTTCAACTTTCTTAGAGTATGTAGTTGGATCATCTTGATAAATGACCATGACTAAGTCAATAAATTATTTAAAAGCAACATCCATGGCCCTTTGAAAAGTTGCTCCTGTATTTATCAATCCAAATGGCACTTTGATATAGACATAAGTTCCCCAAGGAGTGGTAAATTTAGTCTTGTACTGCTCTGATTCCTTCACTAAAACTAATATCAAAGGCACCAAAAATTAAAATCTAATCCCAAATAGCATATTTATATATTTTTATTCTATCATTTTTTACTGCATATTTGGATCTTATTTGGGCTACCACTAGTTCAGAAACACTATAAAATTTCAAACACTTTATTCCATGTTTAATGGAAATTTCTAGCCCTACAGATAAAGCCTCATACTCTGCTATATTATTTGTACATTGAAAGGCTAGAAAAAAAGAATATTTGAAAGTTGTACCTGATGGAGATGCCAGTAATACACCAGCTCCTGATCCTTCTTTTGAGCAAGCTCCATCAAAATACATTTTCCACAATCCATCATTTTTTATAGTCAATTCTTTAGCTAGAGGATCTATGCTTTCACACTGATGATGATGATCACTCCTTTGTACTCTGAAGTTCTCCATATCCACATCAATAGAGTAGTTAATGTTAGTTTCTTCATACCACTCAATCATGTGAGGAGTCCTACCTTCTCTTGACACTCTAACATTATTTCCATTAATGTTAAAAGTAGCATATGATAAATCACTTTTTATGCTACCTCCCATTGAATCACTCCACTTTCTAGATAGTAACATCCCATAATGTGGTGGTATATCAACAACAAGAACATTCATAGTTAAAACCACATTAGGACACACTGTTAATTTGTAAGGCATGACTTCAATAGTACCAATATCAGGGACTTCCCTAGAATCCATTGCTTGACATCTCCCATGAGGAGTGTCCACTTGTAATCCCATAGACTTCATAATTTCTACTGGCATGACTGTGTTTGATGCTCCTGAATCAATCATACAATTTTTAAGCATCCTTCCATTAATTACCAATGTTAGAAAAAATGGGTCTACAATCTTAGGAGAAGTAGTTGTGTTTAAGAAAATATGAGGAATCTCAGAAATCATTACTTTAGCTTCCTTCCCTTTGTTACTTGGTCTCTTATCAACATTTTTTGGACTTTGAATTTTCACTGTAGGCACACTATTTAATAGTGATAGAACCTTTTCTTTATGTTCCTTGATTCTCATCATCTCTAAAAATGGAACCTTTACAGTCATTTGGGACAAACAATGTCCCATGTCTACTGGAGTATACTTCATATCTGAGGACTTTGGTTTTTCAACAATAATATTATTTTCCTTAATCTATATGTTCAGAGTTGGTTCTTCTTTCTTAGATTTTTTGTTTTCTATCTTAAGAGAAGAAGTACTTATTTATTGTACCTTTATTTTCCTTCTTGTACAACAATAGGCTATATGGCTTTAGTTATCATCTTCACCTTAGGTTTGTTTGCACTTTCCCCAAGTCCATCATTCTTTTATACATATTTGGTGTCTATTTTATTTTCTCTTATAAAGATACCAGCTGGTTGACTACCAGTTCCACCAATTGTTCTATTTCTTAAATGATAGTTGCTTCTAGCTTTGTTCACCAGATTTGCAGTAATTCTTGCTTTTTCTTCATTTGAAGCTTTTTTGACCAATGGAAGGTCTTGATTGTTTTGTGCATAACATCTTATATGGTCATCTGTTTCTTCTATTTCATTGTCTGATAAAATTTGTTATTGATGAATCTCTACATTTCCTTGTGAACCATATGAATCATGATTTTCAATTTCATTATCTGAGTCTACATCATGACATGAATAGGCATTTGTCATATTATAATCACATTGTTCACCTTCATCATTCCCTTGTTCTTCATTTGCTTTCAGATCTAAGGAAACAATGCAGAAATTAGGATTATGTGGGCTTTCACAAGCCTCACACCAGAAATCATCATTGCACAAATGGACAAAATTTTTATGCAAAGGATCTAGAGTTATATTCTTAGGTTTTTATTTTCTAGGTGGAGCAATAGGATTCCCATCCTTACCATGAGTTCCATAAGGATGATTTTGCATTCTATTTTGAGGATTATAAGTGTTATTATAGGAAGGCCTATTATTGTAAGGAGCCATATACTCTTTATGTTCAGGTTCCTTTAGGTTACTCCTACTAAACCTTGAATCATCTCTTCTATTCAGTTTACCAGACACTCTTCTATTCATCTCAATATTTACTGCTATCTTGTAAGCATCGGTGAGGGTTCTAGGATTCTTATCCCTAAGAGCATAACCCATATTAGAATCAAAAGCATTTAAATAGGTTGCTAAACATACCTTTTCATCCAGCCTTACTTTATGAAATAATTTATGCATTGCCCTTTGGAATCTGGTATTGAACTCGATGACCTCTTCATTATAGTTCTTTTTGATGTTATTGAATTCATTTAGTAAGAACCCTTTATTTGTCTTATCACCATATTGATCTTTAAATAACTCAATTAATTCATCCATGGAAGCAACAAAGCCATTAGAAAGACTTCTAAACCATTCTCTAGCATCCTCTACTAGATACTAAACAAAAAGCTTCATCAACACATCTTCATGAGTAATATTCAAATCATCAACAAAATCAATGAACTTTCTTAAGTGTGTTTCACAAGAGATAACATTATTACCTGTGAATTTTGGGAGCTTTTCTCCTACATCATCCACATCTTTTGGAAATGCATTTGGGTATCCAGGAAAGCCAATAAAATTAAATTTCTTATACCTTTCAGGGTTCAATTGTTACCTTTGAAAATTATTAGTCTCTTTGAAAGTAGTAGCTTTTGTTTTAGAAGATGGTGTGTTCTCAGCTCCAGCATAAGAATATTTGGAAGAATGCAAAAAATCTATTTTATTTTTCATTTTTATTGTTGCAGCTTCCATCTGAGCTTTCTCTAGCATATTTTCCATGGTTTCTTTTTCTACCGCTAATCTTTCAAGATCAATATCCAATTTGGACATTTGCTCTGGTAAGGCCTTCTGAGCTTTAGGTTCTTCAGGTTTGCTTTCAGTGATCTCTTGTTTACCTTTGTCCTTAACATTTTGTGAAATAGAAGCTCTATGAGTAGTGGGTATTTCATGGTCCTTTTGAAACCTCTCAGTATTTCTTGTAGTTTGATGCCTCAAGTATCTTCTTTTAATTCTATCAACATCCTTATACTCATGTTTTTTCTTTCTAATTTCTTTTTCCTTTTTCATCTCCTGAATAAGGGCAAGATGTTTCATGACGAGTCTTTCCTCCTCAGCAAGCTCATGAGAAGGAACCTCAGAATCTGAACTTATAGCATATGTTCCTTCTTGTTCACTAGAAGTGGAGGTAGTTGCAAGTGTTTCTAATGCTTTCTCTGTAGTTTCTTCATATTTTGAAGTATTGCCTTCATAATCAAACTGATTACTACCTTTCTCTCTCCTAGTAATGTTGTCTTGGCTTCTTGGAGAAGATTGATCTATACTGACTTAGTTTATTTTCTTCCTCCAAGACATCTCAATCCTTGAAGTTGATGGGATTCCACCATCTAATGCAATTTCAGGATTACCCTTGGTTTTTGACCTAGTATTCATTTTGAAAGATGTTCACTTAACTTATACTGATCTAAGAGATTTAACTTTAGAGTTTCCACCCAACAGTTGTTTGGGATGAATGAATACTTATGAAAATGACCATAGCAACTAAAAATATGAACATATTGTCTTTGAAAACCTTAGATATTTTGAATACTTTTACCAAGACTTTACAATCTCTATTCCCCAGTGGAGTCGCTAATTTGTTAGCTCTTTTCCTTGCAGCACAACCTTAAAATGACAGTATACTCATATACTTGAATGCAAACTCCTTTTCATGCAAGATAAAGGCTAATTAATAAGGTATTTGATAAAACTGGGGATACCTATTATCACCTTCTTCTTTTTTGAGCTCCACAAACTCAGTAAGGTATTACCTATGATAGATTACTGATTCTTTAGTCAATGTTTTAGTAAACTAGTTCATTCACTGGTTTGTTACTTCTCACGTCACTGTAACAACTTATAAAACACCTTGGAGATTGCAATGATTATTTTAAAATAGAGTACTATGATCCAGGCTATGGTCTTGATAACATAAACCAATGAGATAAGGACTTTTATCCTTCTTCCTTTTGATTTTACGAGGGGCAACCTAATGATCCTCTCTTCAAGGAATCAACAAACTAAATTGTATTCTGAGAATACAATCACTTGAATGGAATTATCTATTTTGTAGTGTATATGATTAAGTAATTTGAAAATTTTGGATTATATATCAATTACTTAGCAAACACAAAACCAGTGCCTAATCCTTGGGCTATGAGTCAATATCTTGTATAAATCCACAGTAAGGTAATCAAAAAAACATTTGCAACAAAGATAGAATACCTTGTAAACTATCCTCTCCCTACAAATTTATCATCAAATCCTCAAAATAATGCTATGTTCCCTGGGTTACTTGAAATAATTTAATCCTTCCTTGAAGGAACTTACAAGTAGCTGCACAATCACCTTATGATCAGTGTGCTTAAATGCCTTACAGATAAACACACAAGAACAATAATAGAAATGTAAAGAGACAATTCAGATGTAGAAAAGAGATTGAAAAATATTTTATCGATGTCTCAAAGCTTCAAATACATATAGATGGACAAAATAGTACAAAGGTTCAGACACAATTTCAGCCTGCCTTGTAATTCTATTAAAACTTCCAATTCTATTTTCCAACTCTTTACAAAATGGTTACAATTACATATATATAGTCTCAAATCATCTTGGAATTCTTAAGAAAAGGATGCAACAAGTTTTGGATGATTTGGAGACCTAACCCTAAAAACATAAAAAAGACAAAACACAAGAAATCCCCAAGCGGTGGATGGACAAATTTGTAGAATGAAATCAGATTTGCACTTTGTCCTCTTGTGAACACTGGCACCTTTGTCTGTAGTTGTTCAAGATAGCATATGATTTGTTTTGAGATTTAGTGACCACCATTTCAGGCTAACCTACACCAGTCTTTAAGATTACTAACTTCCCTGTGCTCGGAGAGCAGGTGCCATGTGTCCTTCATTCTACATCCAAAATGTCTAAGTCCATGTCAACAAATTTCTTTTTCTGGGGCTTTGTTAGTGTGTCCCATGCTTTGACCTCTGCATCAGTAGGCCAATTGAAGCTTTGAATGCTTTGCAGCTTAGTCTTCAACCTGTCCCATCTGGCATCCGTTATGCCTTTTACATCTATAACAAATTTGGTGAAGTCAATATTAGCATTAAAGGCTTCATCTAAAAGTTTTTTGTATCTATCCATGTCAAGGTCTCCCTTGTCAGAGATATATATGTCTTTATCAGGCATCACCTTATCAAATTCAGTGATCCATGTTCCTAAGGGCTTGATCTAACCATCCTTTGATCTGATGGAGGGTGCAAACCTATTGTATTCTGGCCCAAAAATTTTCATTTTGGCCTCAACTTGATTGACTTTACCCTTACAATATGATAAAGTAAATCCTCTGTGCTCTATCTCTTCATGCACTTGGATGACTATATCTAGAAAATCATCCCTCAAAGGTTCTAATGATGCTAACCACTCAAAAAGGCATGTCCTTACTGACCAATTAACATAATATGGGTTCAAAATTGTTACATAATTAGTAACCTCCACTTTTAACCCTGGTAGTTTATTGTAAGCATCTAAAACTACATCTACCTTATCTTTTATTACCTGTATCGTGTGCTGAAAATTTTCAAAAAGAACACCCAAAATAACATTATTATGATCTTTAATATCCACCCCTATTTCATTTTCTGCCCGTTCTATTTGGACTTCATTAATACTGACCTCTTTTGGTTCTGCAGGAGCAACCTTTGGTCTTTCTTCTAATTGTTATTTTAACTCACTGATTACTTTTCATTAGCATGAAGTTGAATTCTACACAACTCTCTATCCTGTACAATTGCACTCCTCTCATATGTCATCTTTTTTGTTTTCTATGATAATTAAGCAGTTTTAGCTTCATTGACCTGTGCAAATTGTGTGTTAACTTGGGAGATTTCCAAGTCTCCTGTGTTCTGTACTAACCAAATAATTTGGTTCCCTACCATATTTTCTTCTATTCTCATGACTAAGGGCTTATTATCCTTGGGATCTAAGCTCCAAATAGAAAATTCTATGGACTTTGGATTGTATCCAAATCCCTTAATCATGTCTCCTACCTGGACCTTTGATGACAACTTCATATCAGGTTGCCTCCTCACCTGATCAATGATGAATGCAGATGCCAAATCCCAACCTTCCACTAGCAACATTCCACTGGACTTAACCAGTTGCCTTGCCTCTTTAGGTGTCATCCTTTTAGACTCAGGATCATAATATTGCAATTCTTGCAAGGCTTCTTCTGTCACTGGGGCTCCTCCCTCTAGTTGTATATTTTCCCTTACTAATCTATGTTTGTTCCAAAGAAGAAATTATTTCAATTCTTTTGTGCTGATGAACTGGTCATTACTTAAGAATTCTTGTTGGTATAATGTCCTTTCATCAGTGCAAGTCAGAAGAGGAATTTCAATTTTCACTTCAATATTCTTTTGCATCCTTTTTCCCTACCTTATTTTCTTTCTCAATTCATGGTCATAAGCTCTATTTCTTGGGATGAGAGCACCAATTTTGTCTCTTCTTTTTTCACTCGTTTGCTGTGAAGGCTCCCCTGTTTCAATCCTCTATCTTTTCTGTGGGGGCTCATCTGTGACCTCAGCTTCTGGGACTAAGGTTAAATCCACAACATTTTTTGCTTGCTTCTCCCCTTTTGCTGATTGATATTCAATCATTTGTTGATCCATTGGATGTAGGATGGGCACATAGTATTCTTTGTCACTCTCCTCTTCATTTTTTGATGAAGAATACTTCTTCTTCCTCGTGTCACTCTCATCTAATACATCTTCCAATTTATTGCACAAGAGATTGTGTGATTTAATCATAGAATCAAGCCTCTTAAAATAGGGAAAGTCAGGGAAAAAACCACTAAAAGTCAATCCTTTTCTCTTCACCTGTCTTTCTAAATCCAGTAATTTATTAAAATTCTGGGCTCTCAAAGTGATCTCTTCATCATCCATCATATTTATAAGCACATCTTCTTCCATACATTGCTCATGTTCCTTATTAAAAGGAATGGAAGGAGTCAATAATTTCCTTGCACTTGATATAAAACCTTCTGAATCAACATACCTACACAAAGAAATATACATTCTGAAATGGTTCATCCATGAACTTATCAAATCTATAGCCCCTTTCCCAATGGTGAAAGCATATATCCTGAACTATCTAGGTGTAAAATTTCCCTTCATGTAGGGAGCTAGATGTTCCTTATCTGTTAAAATTAGTTTCCTTATGAATTCCATGGCTGCTATCCTTGGTGGCACATGCAATGGAAAGATGTGGGGTGGGTGAATGCAATCATACACCCTCATCATTGTGTAATTTTTTTCATAATAGAAATCACTCCAATTGTGATCTCCAGGCCATTTTTCCACCATATCACAGAGCCTCAAGAGTTGTAACACCTGGATTGGTAACCTTGTCTTGTCCACATGAAGGGCTACAAGGATGTGATAAACCATTCAATTCTCAAATGCACAAAAATCATAATCCTTTGATGTGTAATTCCATAATCTCACCCATAATTGAATTAGATTAGGTTGATTCTGAAAGAATCTTTGTGGCCTCAAGTTATCACAATCCATCAAGGGGAAATTGTAATAAAGAATCAAGTGCATCAACAAAGAATATTGCATGAACTTAGGGTTTTCCACCTTGTTCTGGATTTGTAAAAACCCTTCATGCATCATATCAATTACATATTGGATGTAATCATAGTTATTACTGACATGAGGGCTTTGTATATCTAGTACCATCATTAGGATATAAGAGGTAATCCTTTCTCTCTCTGCATCTACTCCCAGTAATCTGTATAATGCATATGCAATATAGATGATATAGTGGTTTAGATCTTTATAGGTATAAGGGATCACCCATGGGATAGGCTCAATGTGACCCCTCATATTATTTGGGACATGCTTATCTTTGATCAATGTCGCTACTACCCCAGCCTCTCTGACATATCTATTCTTCAATTTCTCTAAATCAATCTCTGTGCTCATGGGGGAGTAACAACCGAATGCCTTTATGAATGAATTCCTATCCAGGGTCACTAAGGGTTTCCCATCACTCTTATTAATTATTTTAGTAAGAGGGTCATATCTATTTTACAATTCAAGGATGAGATCTGCATGTATAAATACATCTGCCACTATTAACCTAGCTAATCCACAAGTCCAAGGGTTTTAGATTGGAATGGCCTGGTCAAAATTTCTCCAGATATAATTATATAAAGAAAATCCAAAAGAACCTGGAGCCTTAGCATTTCTGATATCAAAATAATTTTCTAGTAAGATTTCAACACTTACCTTTCTATTTTGAGTGGAGCCAGGTAATAATTACAGAAACTCATCTGAATAGTTCCTCTTTCATTTTGTGTCTTCACCAGTGTCTCCACTTCTCCCACTAGAGGATGCAATACTCAGTGCCTTACTCATCTTTTTTCTATTCTTGTACTGATTATAATTCTGTTACCAATATTGAAACAAATCTCCTCCAAACCCTCACAATTCACTGAATTCTCTATAACCACTAAACTCTTCACAATTTTGAAATTCTGATCACTACACCATTTTGCCAATTATATCACTGTATCAATTCTGAATCAGGAGGAACTTCAACTTCACACTTCACTATTTGAAATTCAAATCCTCTCACAAAATGTTAATCACAAAGAAAACTCAAGCTCTGAAATTTCAATCGCTGGTGAAGTAAAATGACAACAACTATGCTTATTTATAACTGAAACATCAATGCAAACATCCCTTCATTCAATCTCTTTTGCAATTAGTTTCACATACGCTTTTTATTTCCTCATTGGTTAACTTATGTGCATTATGATGGCTATGAACTGCCATCCTTTTAAATAAATTTTTATTTCCACTGACCTAGCGGCTGTTGATCTCCTTATTGCTGAATAAATTGACCAATTGTGGTTATCTCAAGAGATCAGGTGACTGAAAGCCTTTTGAAACTCACCTTAGCCACTTTGGTTAATATCTAGAGACTCTGCGACTACATGTTTATCTCCTGATCACTAGATCATTTTAATCTTTTATCTTTTATCAAGCAACTTCCGGACCGTAATCGATTTTCCTTTTATCAACATCTAATGGTCTTTGCTAAGTCTCTTAATCTTTTGAATAAGCCCTAATATATCATGTGACTTAGCGACTATGCATCTTTTAAACCATGTATTTCATTTTGATGCTTGTCTTAATATTCCTTATGTCTCATGAACGCTTGATGACTTTTAACTTGTCTAGTTTTTCTAGGGACTTAGAGACTACCATAGATTTTCTTTTGATCCTGTGGTTGTCTCCAAATCTCTTGATCCTTTTCTTAACTCACTTTGAATCCTGAGACTTGGCGACTACATTACCCTTTGAACCCATCACTAACTCTAATTTGATCTAGAGATTTTGTGACCAAAGGAAATCAAAGTCACTTGATTTATTTCAAACTTTAGGGTTTATCATGAGATCATTCGACTACCGTCAGATTAAAACCTTGATAGGTGGTAGTCATTTAATCGCTATATTTTTTGACTTAACTCACTTTCTTCATGAGATAAAGTGCGTAAAGAGAAACTTAACCTTTAACTTAACATTCAAACCGTGCATCACATCTGGAGATAATACAACTGAGCAATCTCAAAATTGCTGTAGGAAAAATTTAACTCATGTTTAATCTGGAGATATCCCGACTAACCATTAGATATGTTTCCATCAGACAGTTATCTCTTAATATTCTGATCTTTGAAAGGATATTCCTTTCTTTAAGAGATAACCCAACTAAAGGGAAGTATCTTAGTCTCATGAAGATAATGTATATTCCATTCTCATAAAGAGACTTAGTGACTGTAAGAAAATAAAATATGGGATAAAAGACATTTAATTTACGAAAAAGGTAACTTCAAAACATAATCCATTTAAAAAAACTAGGGTTTAACCCAATTTCGAATAGAAAGAAACCTAGGACTTAGGGTTTTTTGACTACTTCTCTAAATTTTAACAAAAGACCATCAATTTTCTCAGGGGTTTTTTCATTCTGGACATGCTTTCCAAATTTTGAACAGGGATACGACTGAGGACAACAAAATTTTAAGACAAACCTCAAAACTGGAAATACAACCAACATAAAGTTGTCAAAAACCATTTAGATCTTCTTGACAAAGTTAAGGGTTCACTATGTTGGATGATATCAGTTTTGGTTACTGATCATGCTCTTGATATTCATGTTTTGTCACTGATGTCAACATATACTTCTATGAAGAAGACAGACTAGCTACTTAACTCGAAGGCATGTACGGACACTGTACGAATGTTTCAAAATAATTAAAGTTGTATTTATGCAGAAGGATGTGTGTTGACCTTATTCCTAAGGTCGCTTGGCTTTATGTTGCATACTATGGATGTTACAGTTGATTTGGTGAAGACTGGTTTTCTGGACTCTAACTGTGATTCTGGACAGAGCAGGTCTCTGTGTTTCGGGTATATCTTTTTGGCGAAGATATTTGAGAACATGTGAGCTTACTGGTGGATATACGACATATGGTAGAGGAATAGGTTGATTTTTATTGTTGTTTGGATATTGATGACATTGGATGTGGCATGTATTCTGGAGAAGACCTATTTCCTGGCCGACTTCAGACATGTAGCATGTGAAATTAATTTTGAGCATGATTTGTGGATCTGGAAGTATATGTGATGAATTATAAATGATGTTTACCTATTATAGGTATCGTGTGTATCTTAGCAAGAAGTTATGTAATTATTTGTATGATGGAAAGCCTTAATTGGCCCATCTAGTTAATTATGTATTAGGAAAGCTTAACTAGCCGACCTAATTAATTATTGTAAGAGGGTATATATGAATGATATTTTCTTGTGGAGAAGGTGTGACATAGAAGAAAGGATAGAGATGTTTGGAAGTTGCAAAGCTTGTTGACTGCTGGATATAGAGCAGTGTTGATAGTTTATTGTAACTGACCAAGAAAAGACAGTTGGTATTAGATAGTTTACTGGAATTTTTATTTTCTTTATACACTTGATTCAGATGTAAATCCTTGAGGGTGGCTTTAACCTTCTTTGGACAATGTGCCTTGGCAGTGAGCCTACTATTTTCTGACTCCTAACAAGGTCTGTCTCCTAACAGGGACTGTGTACTGTAATGTTGTAACAAGCTCCTAAGAAGGCTAATATCTTTTAACAGGGATCCTATACTCTCAGTACATTATTTTTGGGTGTTAATTCCCACTAGATTTTTTACCTTTAACAGGGTTTCCTCGACAAAAATATTGTGTTATGGTTTTGGCATTTACTCTTTTATCATTTACATTTGCATATTTGGTTTTTAAATTTTAAAGTTTAATAATCTATATTATGACAGATTCACCTCCCCTCTTAGTTGTCTTGTGGATTTTTATTCCTAACAATTGGTATCAGAGCTATTGGTCCTTAGAGAGAAAGTTTAACAGCTTGAGGTGATCCTAAAGATGACTTACTATAGGAAGGATAGTCCAAAGTTTGATCTTGAAAACTTTGATAGTTGGCAGAACAAGATGAGAACACATTTGTTATGTCTAGGGATTGATTACTGGATGATAAAAAAGAAGAAAGAAAAGGTAGTGAATGAGGATAAATTAGAGAAAGCTAGTGAAGATGAAAATAAGCTATTTTCATGCAATATGGTTGCAAGGGAATCCTTGACCAATGCACTATCAGAAGGAGAATTTATTGAAGTAAAGGACTTGGAATCTGCACATGAAATTTGGACAAGACTGGAAGCACTATATGTTGGAGACAAGTTTACAAAGTAAGCAAAGTTATGGAACTAGAAGACAAAGATGGAATTGCTGAAGATGAGAGAAGATGAGAACATCAGAGCATATGCATGGAGAATTACTAAAGTGGTTACTGGTATTAAGAACTCTGGAGGAACTTACAGTGAGGAAGAAGTGATTGCAAAGACACTAAGATCTTTGACACCTGCATATAGAACCAAGGTTCAGGCTATAGAGGAGATCATACCTTTGACACCAAACTTCACCAGAGAGATGTTGATTGGCAAGATAACTACATTTGAGGTCATAGAATTGGGAGACACTTTACCTAAAGTTGAGTCAACTTTCAAGGCATCCATACACAAAAGCAAAAGGATCTTACCTGGGTATGCAAGCACAAGTAGTAGTGACCTAAGAGAAGAACTTGGAGCCTATGCTGATGAATGGGAACAAATACAGGAAGAAGAAAGGAAGCTAGATGAAGTCGTGGCACTGATTGATTTAAGAGAAAAGAGAGGTAAGGGTAAGTTTGAAGGAAAATTACCTTTGAAATGTTTCTCATGTAACAAGATTGGTTATTTTGTATCTAGATGTCCTACAAGAATCCCAAAACACAAACCTAAGTTTTTCAAATCTAAGCTCTCAAAGGACAAAGAATATTATTATTCTAGTGAGGGTATATCTGATGATGATGATGGTGACTATGATGAAATTGGATTTATTGCTATTAGGGATGATGAACCTATGCATGAAGAAAAATCCTTAGTTTCTCGAGTTGAAAATAAATCTGAATGGGTCATAGCTAGTGGTTGTTCACACCATATGACTGGAGATAAAAACAAGTTTGTGAGTTTGAAAAGACATGATGGTGGTGTTGTTAGATTTGGTGACAATAATCCTAAACTTAATGTTGGAATTGGATCTATTTCTTTGGATGGAAAGACTAACACTGACAATGTATTACTTGTTGATGGACTTAAGCATAATTTGTTGAGCATTGGACAGCTAGTGGACAAGGGTTATCAATTGAACTTCATTAATGGGTAATGTTCTATCAAGAGTAAAATAGGAGATTTGATAGCATGTGGTACTAAATCCAGAGGTAATGTATTTGAACTGAACACATCTGAAGCTTCTTGTTTTATTGTGAAGGTTGATGACAATTGGTTATGGCATTGAAGATTTTGTCATTTTAATTTTGATAACATTGTGAAGGCAAGTATGACAAAAGCAGTAAGAGATCTACCTATAATTGTAAAGCCATCAAACACTATGTGTAGAGAATGTGTTATGGGGGAAAAAACTAGAAGCACTTTCAAGAGAAAAGCTTATTCAGCAAAAGGGAAGTTGGGTCTGGTGCATATAGATCTGTGTGGTCCTACAAGAATAAGATCATACTATGGTGAAAGGTATTTTATACTTTTTGTTGATGAATTTTCTAGAATGATGTGTGTTAGATATTTGAGAGAGAAATATGAAGCATTTGACAAGTTCAAGTTATTCAAGGCAAAAGTTGAGAATGAATCTAATTTAAAGATGAAGTGTTTGAGATAGGACAAAGCAGGAGAATTTATAGTAGAGCTATTTAATACATACTGTGAAGAGAATAGAATACATAGACCGACTTCAGTCCCTAGAACTCCACAATAGAATGGGATAGCAGAGCGAAGAAACAAAACCATATTAGATGCTGCAAGGACTATGTTGTTGGAAGGAAATGTGTCACATGTTCACTGGAGAGAAGCATTTGGCACTGCTGTGTACACATTGAATAGAATTTAGATCAGAGAAGTTACAAGTAAAACTCCTTATGAATTATGGTTTGATCATACACCTATTGTGAAATATTTAAGAATATTTGGTAGTAAATGTTATATCAAGAGAGATGATGAGATAGGAAAGTTTGATGCTAGAAGTGATGAAGGAATCTTTCTTGGTTATTCTACTAAGAGTAAAGCATATAAATGTTTCAATCTGAGATTGAGGAAATTGATTGAAAGCGCCAATGTGAGGATAGATGAAAATTTTCAAATTTAGGAAAGAATATATGATTGTGGTCAGGTAACAGAAACAAAAGAGTTTGTTGCTGAACTTGAAGGACCCTTGATGATCGAGAATGAGATTAAAGAAGAAGAATAGACTGAAGCTACTGAGATATTGAAAACACCAAGGTATGTCAAGAACAACCATCCTGAAGATCAAATTATTGGTGATTAAAACAAAGGGATGATGACTAGATCCAAAGATAGAGATGAAATTTGTTTGATTTCTCAAGTTGAACCAAAGACTACTTATGAAGCATGTAGAGATGAATCTTGGACTAAAGTCATGGAAGAAGAACTAGAACAGATAAAGGAAAACAAAACTTGGGAATTGGTTCCAAGACCTAAGAACAAAAAATGTGATTGGCACTAAATGGGTTTTCAGAAACAAGATGGATGAGGAAGGCACAGTAGTGAGAAACAAGGCTAGACTGGTATGTAAAGGCTACTCACAACAAGAATGCATAAACTATGAAGAAACATTTGCACCTATTTCTAGATTGGAAGCTATGAGACTATTCCTTGCTTATGCTGCACATAAAGACTTTAAAGTGTATCAGATGGATGTGAAGTCAACATTCTTGAATGGTGATCTAGAAGAAGAAGTGTACATTGAGCAACCTGATGGTTTTCCTTTGACAGATGATGAAAACATGGTTTGTAGATTGAACAAGGTACTATATGGACTAAAACAAGCACCAAGGGCATGGTATGCAAGACTGGATAAACATCTACTTAATCTTGGTTTTAGAAAAGGTAATGCATAAAGTAATTTGTATTTAAGAACTGATGAAGATTGAATCTTAATTATGGAAGTTTTTGTTGATGATATCATTTTTGGAGGCAATGATATAATGAGATAGAAGTTTGCTAAAGAAATGGAGAATGAGTTTGAAATGTCAATGATTGGTGAGATGAAAATTTTTCTTGGTTTGAAAAATAATTAGAGTAAGAATGACATTTATATATGAGACCAAGTATCTTAAGGAAATGTTGAAGAAATTTGGAATGGAAGATTGTAAACCTATTGGAACACCCATGGTGACAGGAAATAAACTGACTAAAAGTGATGAGAATCAAAGTGTTGTTCAAACTAAGTACAGATCAATGATTGGAGGTCTACAATATCTAACAAACACTAGACCAAATATTACCAATGTGGTTGGAATTGTCTCTAGATATTAGGCAGATCCTAAAGAGACACATTTTGCTGCTGTGAAATTTTTTTTCAGATATTTAAAAGGGACAGTAGAATATGTATTATGGCATGAAAAATTTGATGATTTTACATTATAGGCTTTTATTGATGCTGATTGGGCAGGTAATGTGGATGACAGGAAGAGTACAAGTGGTGTTGTATTTTTCCTTGGGAAAAAGCTGGTTTCTTGGTTGAGAAAGAAGTGGAACAATATTTCTCAATCTATTACTGAGTCAGAGTATGTTGCTGCTGCAATAAACTATACATAAGTTGTTTGGATGAAACAAATGCTGAAGGACATTGGAATAATTTTCAAAGAACCAGTGATTATCCATTGTGATAACACCAACACAATGAATATGTCAAAGAACCTTTTAATTCATTCAAAGACTAAACAAATTTCTATTAAATATCATTTCTTGAGGGAGAAGGTAGCAGATAAAGAGATTAAACTGGAGTATATTAGCACCAAGGACCAAATAGAAGATATATTTACTAAACCTTTTCCAAATGATGCTTTTGAATATCTCAGAGGCATGCTTGGGGTGATGGTCCCTCCCAGTGAAGACTAAAATTATGCAGACATGCATTAGTCCAGTGGATCTTAGAGCTATATCATTCTCTGGACTTGATGTATGGATCTACTCCTTAGGGGGAGTGATCGCAGGAGAATACTATGGAGTACATTTGGGTGATCTTTCACCTAGTTGATTAGACATGAAGATTTGAAAAAGACTATAGATCAGTTATGACACCATTTTCCATTGTTGCCAAAGGGGTAAGGAATCTATGTGAAAATCCCTACTATTTTGGGGAGATTTGTGTTGAGGATATTGAGAAGATTGTATTGAGAGAGAGTACTTTTGCGTTGATGCATATGGATCTTCCCATATGTTTCCATCAATGCCAAAGGGGGAGATTGTTGGATGATATTAGTTTTGGTTACTGATCATGCTATTGATATTCATGTTTTGTCATTGATGTCAACATATATTTCTATGGAGAAGACAGACTGGCTACTTAACTGGAAGGCATGTACGGACACTGTACAGATATTTAAAAATGATCAAAGTTGGACTTATGCAAAAGGATGTGTGTTGACCTTATTGCTAGGTCGCTTGGATTTATGTTTCATATTGTGGATGTTAGAGTTGATTTGGTGAAGATTAGTTTTCTGGACTGTAACTGTGATTCTAGACAGAGCAGGTCTCTATGTTTCAGGTATATCTTTCTGGTGAAGATATTGCAGAACATATGAGCTTACTGGCGGAAAACCAACATATGGTAGAGTAATGGGTTGAGTTTGATTGTTGTTTGGATACTGATGACGTCAACTGTGGCGTGTATTCTGGAGAAGACCTATTTCCTAGCTAACTTCAGACATGTAGCGTGTGAAATTAGTTGTGAGGATGAATTGTTGATCTGGAAGTATATGTGATGAATTGTAAATGATGTTTACTTGTTATAGGTACTGTGTGTATCTTAGCAAGGAGTTATGTAATTATTTGTGTGATGGAAAGCCTTAATTGGTCAACCTAGTTAATAATGTATTAGGAAAGTTTAACTGGCCGACCTAATGAGTTATTGTAAGAGGGTATATATGAATGAACTTTTCTTATGGAGAAGGTGTGACAGAGAAGAAAGGACAGAGATGTGTGGAAGCTGTGAAGTTTGTTGATTGCTAGATATAGAGCAGAGTTGATACTTCATTGGAATTGATGAAGCAAAGACATTTTCTATCAGACAGTTCACTGGAATGTGTATTTTCTTTATACACTTGATTCAGATTGTAAATCCTTGAGGGTGACTTTAACCTTCTTTGGGCAATGTGCCATGGAAGTGAGCCTACTATTTTCTTTGAATCCTAACAGGGTCTGTCTCCTAACAGGGATTGTGTACTATAATGTTGTAACAAGCTCCTAACAGGGCAAATATCTTTTAACAAGGATACTATACTCTCAGTGCATTATTTTTGGGTGTTAATTCCCAACGGGGTTTTTACCTTTAACAGGGTTTCCTCAACAACAAACATTGTGTTATGGTGTTGGCATTTACTATGTTACCATTTAAATTTGCAGATTTGGTTTTTAAAATTTAAAGTTTAATAATCTATATTACAACTGATTCACCCCCCCTCTCAGTTGTCTTGTGGATTGGTATTCCTAACACACTAGTATGATAATGAAGTGTCTAGTTTTAGGAACGATGCATCATGTATAAGACAAATGATAGATCAAAAGGATAATGTCTAGTTTCAGGAATGAAACATTTTTTATAAGACAAATGATAGATAATGTCTAGTTTTTGTTGGAGATTTGATTCTAAATAGTTGATTGATTGTATGTTTGTCATTGATGACAACATTTAATACACAGCAGTACTTCTGTATGTACTTATCCATATGATGACATGAAGACTTGCATGGATAGATACATGTTTTTGACATGTTTATTATGCTATGTTCATACACGTAGACCTAGATATGAGGTTTCAGTAAAGATATGTAATTCTGTTATTGGCGGTTACAGTTTTGGTAGTATAATGGTTTAAGGCTGACATATGTGACATATTGTTGAGTTGCACCTATCTTCAGGATATGTGTGTGTATATTCATGATTAGTTATGAGTTGGTGATATTAATCTAAAGATGCCAAATGTGTTTCAAGAAGATTGCAAAGTTATGGCTAAATTGGTGAAGTCGACTTAGTGAAGCGACATGCCTATTCAGTTTGTACTTGCATGGTTGTAATTATTCTTGCGCACTTAGTAGAGCCAAAAAGGATGTTATGAAGAGTTGTCTAACAGGTCCCATGATCTCATACTTGGAGTATGTACTTATAGAAGGTCATTTTTGATAAGAAGAGTTGCAAAAGCCAGAGATAAGAAAAGCAGAGCTGAGTGTTAAAGTAGCAGAGCTATATTTATCATATGTTGATAATATAGATATTGAAGTTGAAGCTTTCAGAATACAGATAAGATTTTTGTAGTGCTTTACAAGAGGTTAAAGCATTGGCACACAAAATGAACTGATCAGACAAGCAGTGTCACAAGCAACAGTTCATCTTGTTGATACAGTGTGTATCAAATATCCAGAAGGTTGTAGCCTTCACCACTTGGACAGTGAGTCCTTGGATAGTGATTCCACCACCCCTAATAGGGTTATTGTAAAAGACTCCTAACAGGGTCAAACCCTTAACCAGGTCACTATACTACTGCATTGTAATGAACAACTCCTAACAGGGTTGTAAGATCTTTTAACAGGGATTACTATAAACAGTATAGTTCTTTGTGGGTGCTAATTCCCACTGGGGTTCTTACCATTTGGTTTCCCTGTAACCAAATTGATGTGTTTTGTAATGTGTTATCTGAATGTGCATTTACTTTGTATCAATCTAGATTAATAAGTATAAGAAAAGATAAAGTTGCTGATAAATGATTCACCCCCCCCTCTCAGTTATCCCTGAAGTATTCTAACAATTGGTATCAGAGCCAAGTGCCTTGGAGAGAAAGCCTAACAGCTTAAGGTAGATCAGATGGTATACTTCAGAAAAGAGAGTCCTAAGTTCGATGGAGAGAGCTATCTGGATTAGAAGAACAAAATGATTACACATCTACAATGTGTTGGCTTTGAGATCTTTGAGATTGCTACAAAAGAAGTTGATATTCCATCTTTAAAAGCCCTTGCAAAGGATGATGCTACAAACAAACAAAAGGAGGTATTCATAGCAAATGCTATTTCCAAATAAGCCCTTATTAGTGCCCTATCTGATAGTGAATTTTCTAAGATCAAGAAATTTGACCAAGCTTACACCATATGGAAGTATTTAGAAGATATGTTTGAAGGAGACATCCAAGCGAAGAATGCGTGCAGAAAGACATGGGAAAAGAAATATAATAGTCTTGAAATGTTACCTGAAGAAAACATTAGAGCTAATAATCAAAGGATAAATGAAGCAGTATCTGGAATTAGAAACAATGGAGGAGAAATTTCAGAAGAAGACATAATGGATAGGTTAATGACTACATTGACAGTAGACTATGAAAAAAAAATCCAAATTCTAGATGAGACCATGCAGTTTTCTAAAGACTTCAAGAGAGAGACTTTGATCATAAAAATCTCTGCATTTGAGATATCAAGATTGAAGACTGAACCTAAGAAAGAAATAGCCTTCAAAGCTTCAATCCACAGTAAGAAATCCTCACACATCTCTAGTCATAATGAGAATGAAGAAATTGATGAAGAGATAGAAGAGATAATTGCTATGATTGCTAAGAGAGAAAAGAAAGGAAAAGGAAAGTATGAAGGACAAATCCCATTCAAGTGTTTTTCATGCAATAAGATTGGTCACTTTGCATCTAAGTGTCCCACAAGAGTCAAGAAGTTCAGATCTGATTACAAACCTAAATATAGGAAGGAATTTTACCATGCTGAAGAAGGTGTAACTGATGAAGATTCAAGAGAAGATGAAATTGGATTTGTTTCCCTTAAAGACATGGAAATGTTGCTCGAAGATATGGACACTACAGATAAAGAAGAATATCATGAGTTAGCCTTAATTTACAAAGTAGATGTCAGAACTAATTGGATCATTGACAGTGGATGCTCACACCACATCATAGGAGACAAAGACTGATTTGTTCATCTAGACAAATACAAAGGTGGTATGGTTACATTTGGAGATAACACTCCTAAACCTATCATAGGCAGAGGATCCATCACCTTAGATGGAAAGAACAAGAAAGATGATGTTCTATATGTTGATGGTTTGCACCATAATCTACTAAGTGTTGGAAACCTACTTGACAAAGGATATTATTTGGAGTTCAAGGACAACAAGTGCATTATTATAAATAAGGATGGAGACATGATTGGATCAGGCTCTAAAACAAAAGGTAGTGTTTTCTAGCTCAATTCAGATGTAAGTTGTTTTGTTGCAAAAGTAGATGACAGTTGGTTATGGCACAAGAGACTATGTCATATCAATTTTGACAATATAGTAAAGATCAATAATGTCAAGGAAGTTAKAGACCTACCAAGCATTGCAAGACCAGTTGACACAATWTGCAGGGAATGTGTTATGGGTAAACATGTAAGGAGTTCCTTYAGAAGCAAGCAGACCTYAGYTGAAAACAAGTTGGACTTAGTGCATACAGATTTATGYRGTCCTACTCAAACAAGATCATACTATGGTGAAAGGTACTTTATTTTGTTTRTTGATGATTTTTCTAGGATGATGTGGGTTGYGTTCTTAAAGGAGAAGTYAGWAGCCTTTGAGRAGTTCAAAATATTCAAAGCTAAGGTTGAGAATGAATCTGGACTAAAACTRAAATGYTTAAGATCWGATAGAGGAGGAGAATTCACCTCTGACCARTTTTATGACTACTGTGAAGAACATGGAATAAAAAGGCAGTTGAGTGCCCCTAGAACACCTCAGMAAAATGGAATTGTAGAAARGARRAAYARGATTATASTGRATACA
>MU225537.1:4324013-4337612 GCA_018584345.1 Thuja plicata
AATTATGCTTGCGCACTTAGTAGAGCTGACAAGGATGTTATGAAGAGTTGTCTAACAGGTCCCATGATCTCATACTTGGAGTATGTACTTATAGAAGGTCATTTGTGATAAGAAGAGTTGTGAAAGCCAGACATAAGAAAAGCAGAGCAGAGTGTTTAAGCAGCAGAGCTATATTTATCATATGTTGATAATATAGATATTGAAGTTGAAGCTTTCAGAATACATATAAGATTTTTGTAGTACTTTACAAGAGGTTAAAGCATTGGCACACAAAAGGAACTGATCAGACAAGCAGTGTCACAAGCAGCAGTTCATCTTGTTGATACAGTGTGTATCAAATATTCAGAAGGTTGTAGGCTTCACCACTTGGACAGTGAGTCCACCACCCCTAACAAGGTTATTGTAAAAGACTCCTAACAGGGTGAAACCCTTAACTAGGTCAGTATACTACTGCATTGTAATTAACAACTCCTAACAGGGTTGAAAGATCTTTTAACAGGGATTACTATAAACAATATAGTTCTTTGTGTGTGCTAATTTCCATCAGGGTTTTTACCGTTTGGTTTCCCCGTAACCAAATTGATGTGTTGTGTAATGTGTTATCTGAATGTGCATTTACTTTGTATCAATCTAGATTAATAAGTATAAGAAAAGATAAAGTTGCTGATAACAGATTCACCCCCCCCCCCCCCCCCCTCTCAGTTATCCCTGAAGTATTCTAATAGTTTTGGGGAAGTAACAACCCATATAAGATAAATGATAGTTGATAAAGATCAATGATGTTAATTAGACAATTGGTTGGACATGTTGTAGGCTACCTTTGTAGTTTGTTTACTGATTTATGATTTGTGAAGCCCAATGCTTTGTGTAATGTTTTGATTGTGTTTATTTAAAGTGTTAATGTCTAAGAGACAATTTATTATTTGGTGTTTTTTGAATTTCAGGGAAAAAAAAGGATTTTTAAAAAATGTTTTGATTTTTTTTTTAAAATTTTAGGAAAAATAATTTGGATTTTTTTAAATGTGTTGTTTGGATTTAAGGGAACAGATTCTTTAAAATGTTTTAATTTTTTTAATTTTTTGGATTTATGAAAATGTGTTTATTTTCATGGATTTTTCAAAGCGCTTTTTATTTTATTAGATTTTTAAAATGTTTTGATTACTATTTTTGGTATAAGACATATAACAAGATTTATGCACAAGCATGGTGTATTTATTTTCGGCTATTGTCTAGAAAGAAATAAAATAATTTGAGTGGATGAATGATCTAATGGGATAGAAATGGATAGGTGAAGGATAGAATCAGAGCTGATTTGGTTTTGAAAGTGTTGGTACACTGAGAGGGGGGGGTGAATCAGACAAAATCAAGCTTAAACACTTGAAACTAAACTCACTGATTCACTTGGTAATAGTGAATACAGTAGCAACCAATTCACCAAATAACTTAAACAACAATACATCTCATATATGTAAATCAATCATTCAAACTCGGTAACATCAGATTAACACAGTTCACTCTAGATATAACCCAGTTAACACCATATTTAACAAGGAAACTCAATTTGGGAAAACCCTCTATGGGAATTGTGACCCACAATAAAAATGTACCCTTCTTAAGTACGCTTGGTTAAGAACTTATCGTGTTAAAGATTACAAAAAACCTTTGATAAATGTGGCCATGTTAGGGGATTTACCTTAGATTTGTTAATATCTTCACCCTATAAGGGGTGGCCTTGTTAGAGGTCTTTAAACACTCTTTTGGAATGTCACCTAACTCTAGGTTTTATAAATAGGATGGTTAAATCCACTCGGTTAAGAGATTTCTCTGTTACAAATACTAATAAGAAATAGTAAAAGTTTGATCTATAAATATAGCAACTACCTTTGCTCGTGTCAAATCCTTTATGCTCAATGGAATACTGGCATCATATACTGCATTGATCTCTTTCTCACACTGTAAATTCTTCAATCTTTGTTTCTCTCTTATGCTCATTAAATGTTATTCTTCATCATCTTCTTCTTCTCTATTTAATTTTCCATCAACATTACACTTTCTCTGTTAATTTCCCATTCTTTATATAGAAATGCTTTTGCCTCTTAATCTCCTTACTTATATTTTCCATCATTTGCGCTCAGTCATTCGATCATCTTCTTCATAATTATCAACTTTGTAAACCATTTCACTTTTACCTCAGAACTTGAACTTTTCTTGGAACTCTCATAATTCAGTTTAACCGCTTCATCTTTGCCTTAGATATTCTCATTGAATTTTCACATTCGTATATCTTCTAACAATCTTTAATTCAATCCTCATCCAGCTCATCATCACTTTGCTTTAAATCCGATCTTATCAACATTTATAATAAATATCGTGTACTCGGTAAACCTTGCTTTGCAACTCTATAACTGGCTTCATTCACTGCTCGGTGTCTAACACATCTTTAGTGCTCAGTGCTTGAATTTCAATCGGTGTTTGGTAACTATGACCGACTTATATATTATTCTACTAACTGATTTTGTCTAGCTCAGTAAAGTAACTCTTTCAGTCATAACTTTAACTCTTTGCAGGTTCCGACTTAATAAATCAATTGTATCAATTTGATAGCATCAAATATATAGTAGCAAACAACTATATCATCATTACTTAATCATTGTCTAATCTATATTTGTCACCCATTTAACTTCTCCTCTTAAGATATGGTAAAATAATAAAAATCAATTGGTTGACATCAATGATAAAACAACAAATGATCTAACCATTTCTAAAATCATCATACTCGGTATCACTTGGTCTTTATTGTCTCCATCAGATCTTCATTATTTGATTAACAATATCCCTCTTTGGCATTGATGACAACCAATATAATAGTGTTATAGAAATTGATGATGACAACTCTCCAAGACATAATTCTACTCCCTCTGAGTTGATATTTATGTTTCCAATTTGATCTCTAATTTGAATCTCCCTCTTGGATAAATCTTTTATTTCTGTAGAATAAATTTTGATTCTCCTTTATAAGTAAATAGTAGCAATTCAATCTCTCCCAATTCATCAATATCTCCCTTAAGGATAAATGTCATCAATTCATTCTATCCCTCTTTGAGAAGAATGTCAAAAAGTCATACTCCTAAAATTTTGTTCCAGTAGTGGATTATACCTGACATGTACTCATAAAACATTGCATACAAAAATCTCTTTTCACAACTTCAGGAATCACCTAAAGTGTGTCATAGTAACATCAATTCAGAAATAGACATTCTAATGAAATATAAAATTTCTGCAGCATGCCTCATGCTCTTTAGTGAATATTGGATAGGGGAAGAACCTGTGATTTACCTGTAAGATACTCAAAATCATATTTAGGTAGTGGCTTTTTAAATATATCAGAAAATTTTTCCTTTGAATTCACATATTCCAATCTCACATTCTTATTTGTAACTTGTTCTCTTACGTAGTGATACTTGATAGAAATGTGCTTGGTCTTTGAATGCATAACTGCATTCTTTGATATATTAATAACACTTGTATCATCACAAAAAATAGTAACTGGATTTGTGATCTCTTCTTGCATACCTTCAAGTAATTGTTTAATCCATACTATATTTGCACAATTCATAGCAGCAACAACATATTCTTCCTTGACAATAGATTGTAAAATGCAACTTTGATTCTTGCTCAGCCATGTAACCAATCTTCACCTAGAAAGAATGAACCTCTACTAGTACTTTTCCTATCATCAAGGTTTCCAATGCAATCTGCATCAGTGCAGACTTGTAGATTAAAAGTACCTCCTTTCTTGTACAATAAACCAAATTCTTTTATGCCTTTCAGATATCTCAAAATTCCTTTTACTATAGACATATGTTTTTCCTTTGGATTAGAAGAAAACTGCAACAATCCCAATAACGTGTGCTATATTAGGTTTGCTGTGAACAACATACTGCAATTTACCAATCATGGATTGGTAAAGAGTATTATCCACCTCTTGTGTTTTATCATATTTTGATAATTTACATCCAGTAACCATTGGTGTTCCAACAAGCTTGGAATATTCTATACCAAAGGTTTTGAGGATCTCTTTGATATACTTAGCTTGTGTAATATAGATCCCTCCAATAACTTGTTGTATCTATAGACCTAGAAAGAACTTAATCTCTCCAATCATTGAAATTTCAAACTCTTTTCTTATTTCATCAGCAAATCATTTACATAAAGTGTCATTGCATCCAAAAATAATATCATTAACAAAAATTTCAGCAATCAAAACTTTGTTATCACTGTCACACTTCAAGTAAACATTACTGTTATCACTTGTTCTCTAAAATCCTATTTTCATTAGATAATAGTGCAATCTTGGTGCAGGAGCACCCTGAATAAACCAAGTGTTCCTATGGAACCTAGGGTTTCCCTCAAGGTCCTAAGAGGCCTTTAGTGATGTTAAGACATTGGGTTAGTCACTGGACCACCTTGTAAGGCCATAGTTCCAAGTTTGGCACCTTATGAGCCCTTGGTCAACTATTGGTCATTAATGGTCCAAAACCATAGGAATAGTTTGTTTTTAGGTTTTTCATGTTTGGATCCACTAGGGATCACAAAAATAACATTATGACCATGTTTGGTCATCAGATTTGCAAAATTGCAAAATATGTAAAAGTTGCTCAAAAGTTGTCAAGCAACTTTTGAGCAAACTTGACATCTTTTTGAAAAACAACTCCCAAATGGTCAAATCGGTTCAAATATGTTATGTAACCATTGGAAGTTCCTAAAAAATCCATTTTAGGTGGGTGGTAGGCTAATGATGTAATTTGGCATTTTGAAATTAATAAAATATAACCATTTTCCTGCATTCCTGAGAAATAGTCTTTGTGTACAGTCAGGTATGGACATAAGGACATGAAAGTATGAGACCAAGGGTTAGTTCTATGAATATTATTTCATTTTCCTTTGGTCTCATGTGTTGATCAATCTTATTTTTAAAGTTATTAAATTTACAAACTCACTGTCTGGTTTGTAGGCCCTAAATCAGGGTTTAAGAAACAATTGAGTGTATTTCACTTTTCCACCATGGGAATTCAATGAACCTTGTTGGAAAGCATGTTTATACGATTCTATTTAAGATTATATAGGATAGGTTCTCTGAATTCTAGGGAGATGGAGTTACAATGATGCCCTAGGTGTATATCCTTATGTATGCACTAATCCAGAATTAGGACAACAATCATAACTCTAGTTTGGGGATTCATCAGAGGCTCTAAGTTGGAGGAGGAGACCTTTGTACACACCCTCACATTAGCCAATCATTAGTTTGGATTTTGGATGCATCCTAAAGGAACTTGTAGTGTAAGTGCAGCCCTAATTAGCCCTAATTTCAGAAGCAATTTTGTGTATCATCTTGTCTCTTCCTCATTTCCATGTTCTAGGGTTTGAGTCAAAAGTCCTAGGCCATAAAGGGTGTCTGATTCCCTAATTAGATAAAGGGGTTATGTGGAAGAATCTCATTTAAGATCATTTTTCCTTCGGGAAAAGGCTACAAGCCTAGTCTTGGTCTTGTAAAGAAACTATGTCTTTTGGGTTTCTTTTGAGTGAAAGAACCATTGGAACTAAATGTTAGGGACCTAAATAGATCATAACTATGAGCATAGGTCACCCTTGGTCCTATTAGTCACTTTGGGGGTATTTTTGAGAACTTGGGTCAAGTGATTGTGAATCCAACCTTGGTAGTTGGTGTTGTAGGATTGGTGAAACCTAGTGATTAGGTTTCCCTTGGGGTTTTGGGGTTGTGATAACCTTAACCAAGTCCTTTCCCACACTTGTGATAAGTGTGAAGCACTTTGGCCTTGACAAGTTGGTGTTCTGGGTCCATTGCACTATTTGAGTCACCTAGAGGCTTCTTGTTGCCCACTTTGCATCAAGTGGTATCAGAGCTATGTCTGATACTGAGGATGAAGATATCCCTTCAAGTGTTACAAACATTGAATTAGCAAATATGGTGAGAGAACAATGGGCAAAACATGCAGCCTTGACAAGAAGACTTCAAGAGTTGGAGGACAAGGTAGAGAGGGGAAAAGAGGACACTTCTGGTGGTGAAGAAGGGAGTGATTCAGATGAGGACACTCCTGATCAGGATGGGAACATTCATGCAGACCTGAGACCCCTTCTAGATGGCTTAAAGTCTATGGGGAGAAGAACCATGGAGGAGAAGTTGGATCTACCAAATTTTCATGTAAATATGAATGTAGATTTGGCCTTGGATTGGATAGAGGCCCTAACAAGCTTCTTTGAGTTTGAGGACATCCTTGAGAAGAAGAGAGTGAAGATGGAAAGATCCAAGTTGAAGGGAGCAGCCCTAACTTGGTGGAACTTCATCCAAATAGAGAGGGTAAAGAATGGGAAGAGTATGATCTCTTCATGGAACAAAATTATTACATTGGTCAAGGAGACCTATGTGCCTGAAGACTATCGGGTACAACTCCATAGGAGGAAAAAAAGTCTAAAGCAAAAGGATATGGATGTGGGCTCATACATTGAGGAGTTCCTAAAATTATGTATGAAGACAAATGTGGCATAAGATGAAGAAGAAAAGTTAGCAGATATATGAATGGTCTTAAGGTATCCATTCAAGAGGAACTTAGCCTAAATTTCCCTACCATAGTGAGCAAGTTCTATCAAATGGCACTCAAGTTAGAGGAAAAGTGGAAGATAAAACTGGAGTTTGGAAAGGGAAAGAGTAATGAAAGTGGGAAGAAATTTATAGGAAGGGGAACCTCTTGGAATAGAACAGGACCCCTGACCAAGAAGACAAAGAAAATAATGATACAAACTTCAAAGCTAACTATAGAGGGAGAAGACCATTTAATAGGGGAAGGAAAAACACTGGAAGAGGAAATGGACCATTAAGGTATTACTACTACAATCAATTGGGAGACCATGCATGCAAATGCCCCGAGAAGAGAAACAATAACAATCAAGGAGAAAGAAGAGCACAACTCATTCAAGAGGAAAAGAAAGAAGACAATGCAAATGAAAGGGGCTTAGAACCAAAGGAAGGAGCATGTTTGATGATGAGACAATTCTTCCTTCAAGTTCCACAAAGCCAAGAACCTCCTCAAAGAAAGAATCTCTTCCGGACAAAGATCAAATGCGATGGGAAGGTATGTAATTTACTTATAGATTCTGTCTCAACTAAAAATTTAGCATCTTGTGAAATGGTACAGAAGATAAACCTCCCTAAGAAGCCTCATCCTTTTCCTTATCATGTCTCTTGGCTAACAAAGGGTCAACAAGCCTTAGTGACTGAATAAGCATGGATAGAATTTTTGATAGCAGACTTTAAAGACAAAGTTCTTTGTGATGTTGTTGAAATGGATGCTTCCCACATTCTTCTAGGTAGGCCTTGGTAGTATGATATAGATGCCACACACCATTGTAGGAAAAATACCTACTCCATCACTAAAGATGGGAAAACATTCACCAGGAAGTCCTTGCCTGATACCAAAATAGAGAAAGAACCTACTATCATAACCATGGAGGAGAAAGAAATGTTAAAAGTTTTAAAAGAACCTAAAAATGAAACTTTTGTCCTAATATCCAAGCCTAAGGATAGTATAAGGTATGAAAATGATGATCCTATACTAGATGAAGTGATGGAATTTCTCAAAAAATATAGTGATGTCATTGTTAGTGATCTACCCAAAACCCTCCCTCCCCTAAGAGATATCAGTCACTGAATAGAATTGATACCTAGTTCCTCCTTGCCTAACAAGGCCCCATACAAAATGACACCAGTTCAACATGCAGAGATTGCAAGGAAAGTCAATGAATTGTTAGAGAAGGGACTCATCCAAAAGAGTCTCAGTCCATGTGTTTACCCATCAGTTTTAGCTCCTAAAAAGGATGGAAAGTGGAGTTTGTGTACTGATAGCAGAGCCCTAAACAAAATCACTATAATATATAGATTTCCAATTCCAAGAATGGAAGATCTTCTGGACCAATTAGGCACTGCTTGTTATTTTACAAAGATTGATTCAAAATCAGCCTATCACCAAATTAGCATAAAGCCAGGAGATGAGAGGAAGACAGTGTTAAAGACAACTGAGGGTTTGTTTGAGTGGCTTGTTATGCCATTTGGCTTGAGTAATGCTCCTAGTACATTCATGAGACTCATGAATGAGGTCTTCATTGATTTTATTGGCAAGTTTGTGGTCATATATTTAGATGACATTCTGATTTACAGTCATAGAAAAGAGGAACATCTTGATCATGTTGAGCAAGTTTTGAAGAGACTCCATTAGCACAAGTTACTGATTAACTTGGAAAAGTGCATATTAATGAAGAAGGAACTTGTTTTCTTAGGATTTTTCATCTCCCAAGGCACCCTCAAAATGGATCCAAAGAAGGTGGAAGCAATAGTCATCTAGCCTCCACCAAAGAACCAAGGTGATGTTAGAAGTTTTCATGGTTTAGCAACTTTTTATATAAATTTTATTAAGAATTTTATCCATGTGTGTGCTCCAATGTTGGACACAATAAAGGGTGGAAAGAAGACCAGATTTGAGTGGACTAAAGAAGCAGCAGATGCATTCTAATATCTCAAGAATAGAGTGGCACAATACCCAATCCTAGTGCTCCTGGACTTCAACAAAGTATTCACAGTTGAAACAGATGCAAGAAACTTGACTATAGGTACAGACTTGAGCCAAGAAGGTAAGGCTATAGCATTTTTCTCAGAAAAATTGAATGATGCCAAGAAGAGGTATTCTACTTATGATTTGGAACTTTATGCAATGGTACAAGCCCGAAAAAAGTGGAGACACTACTTACTCCCTAAAGAATTCATTATTTATACTGACAACCATGCATGAAGTTTTCTAAACAGTCAGTAGAAGCTTGGAGTCAAACACATCAAATGGATGGAGAAGTTGTAGGCATATACCTTCAACATAAAGCATAAAAAAGGAGTGGCGAACAAAGTGGCTGATGCCCTAAGTAGAAGGGTCACATTGATTGAGGAAGTACAACTTCAGAGTGTAGGGATTGACTCCCTAAAACACTTATATGTTGATGATCCAGAACTTGGAGAAGTTTTTGAGGTATGCAGTAAAATGGTTGGAAAATAACATACTAATTTTTCTAATTTCTTGATTTAGAATGGACTCTTGTTTAAAGGAGCCCAATTTTTCATTCCTAAATGTTCCATGAGAACAAATATCATTAAAGAGAAACATTATGGTGGCTTAGGAGGACATTTTGGGATAGATAAGACCACTGATTTAGTGAAAAGAAGTTATTTTTTGCCAAAGATGGGGAATGAAGTCAATAAATTTGTTGAATCTTGTACTATTTTCTAGCAAGAAAAGGGTGTATCTACCAATGAAGGACTATATCAACCCCTACCAATTCCCTCTAGGCCATGGGAGTCAATTTCAATAGATTTTGTTATGGGTTTCCCAAGGACAAAGCAGGGTTATGATAGTTTTTTTTTCATTGTGGATAGGTTTAGTAAAATGGTGCACTTTTTTCCTTGCAAGAGCACAAATGATGCTTCCCATAGAGCACACCTATTCTTTAAAGAAGTGGTTAGGATCCATGGTCTACCTCAAACCATAGTCTCTAATAGAGATGTGAAATTTTAGGGTCACTTTTGAAGGACACTCTTCAAGAAATTGGGTACAAATCTGACTTATAGCTCAACATACCACCCACAAATAGATGGGAAAATAGAGGTGGTAAACAGGTCTCTTGGAAATCTCTTGAGATGCCTAACCAAACAATACACCCAAATTTGGGACATGATCCTACCACATGCAGAGTTTGCATTCAAAGACTCCATGAACATATCCACTGGAAAGATACCACTCCAAACAGTGTATGGAATTCATCTCAAAGGTCCATTGGATTTAGTAGAATTACCATCTGATTTTAGAGTTAGTGCACAAGGAGAGGAACTAGCCAAACTGATCTCTAAAGTGCAGACAGAAGTGAAAGATTCACTACAACAAACAACTATGAAATAAAAAGCACAAGCAGACAAGAAAGGGAGAGAAGTTCATTTCAAAGTTGGAGATAAGGTATGGGCATACCTAAGGAAGGAGAGACTCCCTAAAGGGATCTATTCAAAGTTGCACATGAAGAAAATTGGACCTTGCACAATCCTCACTAAGATGGGTGAAAATGCATATGAAATTTTTTGCCCCCTACTTTACTGATTTCTCCTATTTTTAATATTGTAGACCTCATTCCTTACAAGTGTGTTGTAGACATTACTAATGAGTAGGGATCACAAGTTAAAGATGATAGAGACTATGTGACAGATCTCCCACCAAGAAAGCAAATGGAGTTAGACACAATTTTGGAATCCAAAGTATTGAAGCAAACAAGGAAGAATAAGTACATGCAGTACTTAGTGAAATGGAAAGGACTCCCTCCAATAGATGCTAAAAGGATGAAAGAGGAACGGATCCAACAACATGGAACCATTGTTGATCAGTTATCCTCAAGTGGGAACTTGAGTTCAAATATCATGGGGAGTATGGTGCAGGAGCACCTTGAATGAACTAAGTGTTACTATGGAACCTAGGGGTTCCCTCAAGGTCCTAAGAGGCCTTTAGTGATGTTAAGACATTGGGTTAGTCATTGGAGCACCTTGTAAGGCCATAGTTCCAAGTTTGGCACCTTATGAGCCCTTGGTCAACTATTGGTCATTAAAGGTCCAAAACCCTAGGAATAGTTTGTTTTTAGGTTTTTCATGTTTGGATCCACTAGGGATCACAAAAATAACATTGTGACCAAGTTTGGTAATCAAATTTGCAAAATTGCAAAATATGTAAAAGTTGCTCAAAAGTTGTCAAGCAACTTTTGGGCAAACTTGACAAATTTTTGAAAAACAACTCCCAAACAGTCAAATCAGCTCAAATATGTTATGTAACCCTTGGGATTTCCTAAAAAATTCCTATCAGGTGGGAGGTAGGCTAATGATGTTATTTGGCATTTTGAAATTAATAAAACATAACCATTTTCCTGCATTCACGAGAAATAGTCTTTGTGTACAGTCGGGTACAGACAAAAAGAAATGAAAGTATGACACCATGGGTTAGTTATGTGAATCTTATTTCATTTACCTTTGGTCTCATGGATTGATCAATCTTAGTTTGAAAGTTATTAAATTTACAAACTCACTGCTTGGTTTGTAGGCCCTAAATCAGGGTTTAGGAAAGAATTGAGTGTATTTCACTTTTCCACTATGGAAATTCAATGACCCTTGGTGGAAATAATTTTTATATGATGATCTTTAATATTCTACAGAATAGGTTCTCCAAAATGTAGGGAGATAAAGTTACAATGATGCCCTAGGTGTATATCCTTATGTATGCACCAATCTAGAATTAGGACAACAATCATAACTCTAGTTTAGGGATTCATCAGAGGCTCTAAGTCAGAGGAGGAGACCCTTGTACACACCCTCACATGGTCCAATAATTATTTTTGAATTTGGATGCATCTTAAAGGCACTTTTAGTGTAAGTGGAGGCCTAGTTAGCCCTAATTACAGAAGCAATTTTGTGTGTCATCATGTCTCTTCCTCATTTCCATGTTCTAGGGTTTGAGTCCAAAGTCCTAGGCCATAAAGGGTGTCTGAATCCCTAATTAGTTAAAGTGTTTATTTGGAAGAATCTCATTTAAGATCAGTTTTCCTTTGGGAAAAGGCTACAAGCCTAGTCTTGGTCTTGTAAAGCAACTATGTCTTTTGGGTTTCTTTTGAGTGAAATAACCATTGGAACTAAATGTTAGGGACCTAAATAGATCATACCTATGAGCATAGGTCACCCCTGGTCCTATTAGTCACTTTAGGGGTATTGTTGAGAACTTGGGTCAAGTGCTTGTGAAGCCAACCTTGGTAGTTGGTGTTGTAGGATTGGTGAAACCTAGTGATTAGGTTTCCCTTGGGGGTTTGGGGTTGTGATAACCTTAACCAAGTCCTTTTCCACACTTGTGATAAGTGTGAAGTACTTTGGCCTTGATAAGTTGCTATTTTGGGTGCATTGCCCTACTTGAGTCACCTAGAGGCTTCTTGTTGCCCACTTTGCATCAAATATCTCATACCATGCTCAGGGTGCTTGTTTCAAACCATATAAAGCTTTACGTAACTTACATACCTTGTTCTTGTTAGTTTTCTCAATAAATACTTTAGGTTTCTCAATGTATACTTCTTCTTCAAGTATCCCATTAAGAAATGCAAACTTAACATCCATCTGATATACCTTGAGTCCTTTGTAAGAAGCATAAGCTAGAAGTATTCTAACTCCTTCAAGTCTAACAACAGGTGCAAAATTCTCTGCATAGTCAATACCTTCTTCTTGTGCATAATCTAGCTTTATTTCTAATAACTTCTCCTTGCTCATTCAATTTGTTTCTAAAAATCCATTTAGTACCAATAACATTTTTGTCTTTAGGCCTAGGTACTAATGTCCATGTCTTGTTCTTCTCAATTTGATCACACTCTTCTTTCATTTTGTAGACGTCCAAAAATATTTATATTATTATTAATATTAAATTCCCTCTTATTCCTCTAGCTATTTAATTCAATCAGTTAAATAGTTTCATAGTTGGTATTTATCAGTGATCAAATACTATTCCAATATATTTAAATACATTTGCCTCACAAAATCCCCTTTTTAATAAATTTATATTTATTAATATACCTCCATATTCCTAATTCTTCTAACCTATGATTTATTCAAATCTAATTTGAATTATAATCTAAACCCTAGCTAGGAACCTATTAATCAAACCTAGAGACCTACCCTAAGCCTACCCTATTCCTACTCTAGTCCCAGCACCTCATTTCCTAAGCATGTTTCCCTACCTAACTGTCCTCTGATTATACTTAAAGTGTGATTCCTAATCTTTTTAAGGCTAATGGAATGCTCACCCACATGGATAAATTCTCTCCAAAATGGGCACCCATCCCTCTTAAATTCCTCTTACAAGTTTGTCTCTCACTTGGAAATTGTCTCTCACTTGGAAATCTTGATCCACTCAACATTTAATGCCAAGTTTGACTCAAATTTAGCCATCCCTTCAAGCCTATGTGTCCCTTATGTGGCTCTTATGTGGATTCCACATAGATTCCACCTCATCCAAGCCCTCCTATTCTCTCCCAAAATTCTATAAATAGAGGCCTTCTCCTCTTCATTTTTCATCTCTCAATTTGCATTTTTATCATGCTATTTTAATGTTAGGAGTTTGTTTCTAGTTTCTCATTCTTTTATGTTTAAATCACATTGAAATTACATGCTAGGTTCTTTTGGCTAAAATAAATCATATTTTCTTGCATTGTCTTGCATTTCAATCATAGTAGTTTAATCATTTGGAGAAGTTTGAGACTAGTTACTCCATACTAGTTCTCGAATCCTTCTCTAATCTTGCATCAATCTTAATCATTCCACTTGGAGATCCATTACATTTGTGTGTTTAAGAGAGCACACCCACATCCATCAAAATGAGAAAATCAAACAAGTTAAATAGGGTGCTTACTTGTTTTAGCTCAATCTGATGTTATTTGGTGTTCTTTGTTGCTTGCTTGCTCTTCCATATGATTTTG
>MU225537.1:4350038-4399080 GCA_018584345.1 Thuja plicata
CAAAGAATCCGGTTATGCATTCTAAGACCAAGCACATTTCTATCAAATATCACTATTTGAGAGAGCAAGTACAAGAGAAGAATGTAATGTTGGAATATGTAAGTTCAAAGGAGTAGATAGTAGATATTTTCACTAAACCACTACCGAAGGATGATTTTGAGTATCTCAGAGGTAAATTAGGGGTCCTACCCCTACCCAACATTCACTAAATGCATGCTGCATGCTGCATCAATTCTAGGACTTATTAGAATATCTATTTTTTTGATTTGATGCAAGCTTTCACACATGAGGTGATGCCTGAAGTTGTGACAAAGAAGCAATGATGTATGACAAGATCTATCACTACATTCTAGGTATGATTCACTACCTGAATATTCTCAGGAAGTATGACACTTTGACATTGTTGTCAAAAAGGGAGATATTATGTGAATTGATGATTATCAAAAACAAGAGTGTTGAGGAACACAGAGAAAGAATTATTATGAAAGAGGGAGTTTGAATAATCACAAGAAGAATCAACTCAGAGGGAGCAAAGAAGAATACAAAGAAAAGATCGAGGTTCCAAGGTTGCCATCATCAATTGCCAAGGTTGCCATCAATGTCAAAGAGGGAGATTGTTAACCAACTAATATTCACATGATGAGATGATGATGAAGACCGAGATCAGAGGTATACAAAGTTGTAGAATACTCTTAGATCAATTGTTATTTTGTCATTGATGTCAAGCAATTGATTTCTGATTCATATTGAGTTGCCATATCATTCAGAGTAAACTACAAGTTGAGGAAGACAAGGAAAGAGAGCAAGTGAAAAGATGAAAGTGTTGAAGAACTTAACTAGGCAACCAATACAGATCAGACAATGATCTAGTGATGATTGGTATAATTTTTTTCTACATTTTTTTTAAGATAACAAAGTCAGTAACACAGTTTAGTCAAGTCGATAAAGGAAATGAATGAGTCTACCGAGCACTGGGAGGTCGGTCGGTAAAAGGAAAATGAGTCTATCATAGTTACCGAGTACCAAGTTCATGCAAAGGCACTGAGAAAAGTCACTCACCGAGCATTTTTAGTTACCAAGCAAGGAACAGTCATTGGCAGTTAATGATAAGATTGAATCTAAGACAGATCATGATGAGCTAGAAGATTCCACAGAAAAGGAAGAAGTTTGTTACAAGATCTATGAACCAAAGAACTAAGATGAAGATCAAAGGCTGAGATTAAGCGCAAAACAAATGTTGTGAGTCCCAAGGAGGGAACAAGTTCCAAGTTAAAAGTCAGGTGGTTTACTGAGCGACAAGAAATCATAAGGATGATTGAGGGGCTGAGATTGAATTATGGGAAACCTAATAAAGGAGATTAAGAGGAAAAATATTATCTATATAAATGAAGCTACACCAATATGAAGCAATTGTTGGCTGATTAATGAAAGGGAAAGAAAAATGTTGACAGAAGAGAAGTCACTGAGTGATACAGGGAAAAGATGAAAACTTAACTCTGAACTCTGAAAAGAGATTATAAATGATTGATGGAAGAGTTATTGAAGAAGTGATGAAGTACTGAATCCAATAGACCTAGTGAGAAGAAAAGGATCTGATCAAGAAAAAGGTAGAAGACAGTTGCTGCATTAACAGATCAAGTTTTTATTGTATGTTTCATATTTGTATCTGAGAAATCTCTTAACCGAGTGGATATAACAGTCCTATTGTAAACCCTAGAGATAGGTGACATTCTAACAGAGTGTTTTAAGTCCTTTCATTAGGCCACTTTTAACAGAGTGAAGATCCTAACAGATCTGAGGGAAATCCCTTGATCGGGTCACATTTGACAATGTGTTTTGTAATCTTTAATAGGATTGGCTCCTAACTAAGCATACTTCAGAAGAGTATTTTTGTGGGTGACAAGGCCCACAGAGGTTTTTCCCAATTTGGGTTTCCTCGTTAAATCTGGTGTTAATGTGTCATTATCTTATGTGGATGATATGTGTTTATGTTGCTACTAAAGTTGTTCAAGGTTGCATGTTGTCTAGAGTGCTGTAAATATAGTTTACCGAGTTGAATCAGAATTAGAGATAGAGAGTAGAAATAGATTAAAGTCCACTGATTCACCCCCCCCTTCTCTGTGGACCAACATAAGAATCCCTCATACACATTATAACATGCCTGGTGGGAGATATGTCCCTAAAATCCTTTTAATTTCTTTTCTATTTCTTCAAATTTTGCCAAAACACGCAAATTGATGTCTGTGTTTTACGCAGAGGCATCTACGCAAATGTCAGTTCTCTCTGAACCATCGTTCGACATCCTTGCTTAACCAGTGTCTATGCCCTGAATTAGAGTCTCCACCTATCATTGCTAGTTTGAGACTTTCCAAACATAATTTTTCAGTTTTTCAAGATTTACTGTCTTTCCCACTGCTTTTTAATATTTGAGCATTCTATTTTTTAGCAAAGATCCATTTTACAAGCATTTATAATGCCAAATTTTTATTAAGGGAATGAATCTTGATAAATTATTAAAGAATACTAACTTTTAATTGTTTGGATTATCTCAGATGGCTAAATTTGATCAAATTAAAGACTAAGAAGGAAGAAAAAGTAACTTTGTTGTTTTTGCTATGTTTTTGTGAACTTGTAGGTACAATAGCATCTACGAAAATGCATATTCAGGTTTCGGCATCTACGCAAATGCCAGTTCAAAAAAGAATCAATCAACGTCTGCATTTCACGAATCGGCATCTCCGACTGGTATAATAGATTTTCTATTTTTCTATGTTTTCTTGCTTGTTTTCCCTGCATTCTGTCATTTTTGAGGAAAAACACAAAACCAATGTCTACGCCCTGCATTTGCATCTGTGCTCTGTCAAATTTTTTTTTATCATTTGCTAACAACTGTTAATTGGTTTTTGTGTTTTCAATGCTTGTCAAAGGCTAAAATTGAAACTACTAATCAGTTGTCTTGCACCACCGCTTGCCCAAGGCACAAATTCAAAACTACTCACGTTTGTCTTGCAGATTGCCTCAAATCAAAAATTGACCAAACGATCGTGTTTGTTATAATATTTTTTAGGCACCTAGACTAATTAGCTTGATTTTTTTGTCTAATCTGAAGCAAGTGTTAGGGGATTATTCTCTCTTCCCTTTTGGGAAGATCAAAAACCTAGACACACTTTCTTTGTGTTAAAAAAATAAATCTTTGGTAAAGAACAAACTTTTCTTGCGTGTCTTGGAGAGAATGACATTGGGTAGGAGAGTATCCTCTTTTCCCCTTGTGGGAAAATTAGAAATCTAGACCCCTCTCATTGCTAATCCATTTTTTTCAAATTAACCCTTTAGATGGGCCTGCCGGTTGAGGAAAAAATCTCCCGGGAGTGACCCACGTGAGAACGAGGTGTAAGCCACACCACTGTAACTCACGTTAATCAAATTTACTCTTTGGGGTTAAAGCCTCGGGAGTCGATTGGCATTTGAGCTTATACTCAGCTCTCATGCAACTTAAGCGCAGCCTCACGGTCTCAATCATGTTTATGTGACCACTTTTGTTAAGATGCTCTATGGGGCTATACGCCTGAATTGTGCTTGCACGGACATAGAGGATACAATCAAATGGAGACACTTACTTAATAGTCTAAGCATAGAAGCTACTTGATTCACCTCTAAATAGTGATTTATTAGTGTGAAGGGAGGGAAGAATCTCCCCCCAAGATCCCCATCACATGTGTCCCAAGCTATTGTGTTGCAAAAGAGATCTTTGTAGCACGACAACAATACCTGGAAAAAGGTAAAAACACGAGCGCCCTTTCAAGGGTGACACTGCTGGGTGAGTTGAAGGACTACCAAGCAATGGGTCTATAATATTTCATTCAAAGTCAACTCCTTAGGTATAATTGTGCTTGAAGTGTTTGAAAAACATTGGAAAATCCAAAACACAAATAAAATACCCAACATTCAAATTTGTCACTTACTTATATCCTTCAAGGTTGCTTTGTCCCTTGTCGGATTGTTTTAAGACCCATGCATGTTACTTTCTGATTTGATTATGTTGAAATTGCTTCTTTCCATGAAACAAATCTATTGAAAATTAGAGCGAGATTAAACTTTTGCCAAGTCATCAAAACAACATCATTTTGCAGATTACCGTGAGCTCCAATCTTCAAAATTTAACCTTTTGTGAAAACTTCCAATTGCTCATCCAAAATCAAATCTCTTTATAGGACATGACCAATTCCAAGAAGCATAAGAAGGTAAAAAATCCATTACCACCCATGCAAAGAGAACAGAAGAACACAACCCAAGAAGCTAACAAGTATCAACACATCATTGATTCCATCCAACAAGAAATTCATAAACGGGAAGAATTTGATAAAGTGATTTACAACAACAAGGTTGGTCGTTTCATGAGCAAATATTGTCTAAATGCTACTTTTGTCAGATTTGAGCAATATGATTAGCTGGTTTACTACAAAAAACAAACATTCCTCCTCTTCTTAATCTCACTTAGCTTGCATTTTAGGACCTCCCTTAGGTTGTCATCTTTAGAAACACATCATACACCCATCCCAGCATAATCCTACATTAATCCAAATCAACCTAGCAACATCCTAATCATCATCCAAGGCATCCTTAATCACATCCTTCACTTGGTATTGCATCCCATTTTGAGTTTCTTAGAACCTACATTTTAATCAAACCCCATCCTTGAATGTCCTTAAATGAAGCATTGTTTAGGATAATCCCCTTTGTCATTTGCAACCTCATCACCTTGATCAAAAGGTTGGTTTGCATTAACAAAGAATCCCATTTGCCAAAGACCACAAGTATGTCTTAGGTAGACAATCACATCCAGTTGATCTTACACTAGGGAAAGCAACCCTTAATCCTTGCATACATCAAGTCATCCTTAGTCCTTAGGAGCATATTCATCATCCTAAACACATCCTAGTCCTAGCATCATCATCCTAAGCTTCCTAGGAACATCATTGCATTACATGTTGCATCTCATATCCCCTTAAGGTAGGCATTTCATGCCACCTATCACATGAGCCACTAAGAAGAGGAAGAACATAGACCCCAATCTTGCCGCTAGTTCATCTAATCCTACGATTGACAACACTAACACCATGGTTACCTATGCGCCTCAGCCCAACGAAAAAATTGAACACATCTGGGTAGATAGCAATGAGCCTCCCACCATGAGTACTGTAGAAACATTTATCAATCATCCACCACATGTCCACATGGTAAGCCCCATGAGTGGACGCAACAACAGTCAGGTACTCTTAGACATTCAACAACAAGTACTTCAACTCCCACCTTGGATTATACCCACACTCATCACATGACCTATGGCACTTCTAGGGGAATGTTATCCTCCCACTAGAAATGAAGTTTGTGATACACTTTAGCAAGCTCTACAAGTGGGAACTCTTATTGCGCAAGTAGTTCAACCTTCCATCCCACCCTCCATCATGCACATGGCACCTTCATCTACCTCGGAAACCCCGCCTCCTAATTCAACATTAGCAGCATAAATAATAACCCCCATCACTACACAAGCACCTCCTCATACTGCAGCCACTCTTCTTTCGCAAACATTCCCAACATTTGTAGCACAATTTCCACCACCACCGATTAACACTTAGCAAACCACCATTCCACCCATCCCTACTCAGCCCATTCAAAGTGCAACAACCAGTTCGCAGCATCAAAGCACCCAAGTCTCCATGCCTATTCTTCCTTTCTTCACCACAGGCATGCCACCTACCAATGCCTATAACCAACCCTTATTTTCGCAAGGGTCCACCTTCCCCATTCCACCAGCAACACAACCGCAATGTGCGCCAATAGTTTTTTTGCAAATGCAATTCAACCCAAATCTCCCCATGCAACAACCATCTATGAATCCCTTCATCATACCCAAAGTTTCTATACAATAGTAGCAACCAATCAAACAACAGCAGCAACCAATCCAATAGCAACAACAACCTATCTAGCAGCAACCAATCCAACAACAACAACAACCTATCCAGCAACAACCTATCCATCAACAACAACCAATCCAACAACAACCAATCCACCAACATCAATAATCTATTCAGTAGCAACAATCCATCCAAACACCATCCCAACAACAACAAACACAATAGAAAATTACCAACCCATTCACATCCCAAACACAACAACAACAAATCATCCCCTTCGTAGTCACGCAGTCTACCCTCCAAGTTACACAACACCCGCAACCAAAAACACAGGGGGAAAATCCCTTCATGGCACAACCACTACAATAGTTTACTAATCCTTTCATCCAACTCATGCAACAATAACAAACTCATTTTGCCAACCACCTAGCCATGCCATCTTTCACTGCATCACAAACCATTCCACCGCCATAGCAATTCAGTGTCCCCAATAACACCAATTACCTCACCACAGCCACTGGGGGCATTCCACCGTGTAACACTTATCCTCCACCTCATGCAAGTGTGCAACAGGCTTAGCCCAGTTATCCAACACCACAGCAAAAACAAGCATACTTCCAGCAATTGCAACAACCCTATCAGGCGCCGCCACCCCCTCCACAACAATATTCCCCTCAAACGCAGCTTCCAACACAACAACCCATATATGCTGACTAGAAACCATCATATCAAACACCACAATATCCCCCACAGAATCCTCCATACTCACCATTTGATCCATATCAGGTTGAAGGAACCCATACAACTATTGTCTATAATTCTCCCCCACAAATTAATCATGAATGGGAGGAAATGAAGAATTCTCCCAAGGAGCTAAAAGTAGGGACCGAGACTAAAACATTCAAGTTTGAAGAGGTGTGTCCTTATCTGTTTGATTGATCTATCACTTCCATACCCTTCCCCAAGCACTTTGAGACACCCAAATTTGATAAATATCGAGGGAAGGGAGATCTTGTGAGCCATGTGAAAGAATTCTACATGGCATGTCAAGAAGTGGCCTATAGCAATAATTTACCCATGAGACTATTTCCCAAGACCTTAGGAGGAACCTCTCTTGAATGGTTCTACAAAATCCCCTATGGCACATTCTCCACTTTCTCTGAACTATCTAAAACGTTTGCGGCCCAATACACACATAATGTCAAAAATGAACTCTCACTCCTTTATTTATGCAATTCCAAAAAAAAGGGAGGAGAGAGCTTGGCTAATTACCTTCAGCATTGGCAAGGGCTTACTACAAGGTTTTCCTATCAACCCCTTGAGCAACATCTTATCAAAATTTTCATCAACAACCTCCACCCTAATCTTGCCTATCACATGCACATGAATTGCATACAGACTTATCAAGCCATCAGGATCAAAGGCATGGATCTCAAGCGAGGTCTCATAGAAGATTGTGCTATCAAGAACTACAAAGAATCCCAACCTGACAAACATAATAATGATCGATGATGGTACTAGAACAAGAACAAGAATGCAGTAACTGATGGATCCACTGACACCAAACACGTCCAGGTCATGGTGGCCAGTCCCAATACACCCACTCAAACTTATCATAAAGCACCGTTAGTATACCCTCAACCTCCTCCCATGTATCAACAACCCACTCCCACATATCACCAACCAATGTATCAGAAAAAAAATGCCCTCAAGGCTCAAGTATCTATCCCCCTCCAAGGACATCATATCAACCCAATTATCAAGGTCCTATAAATCAGACAAATGCTATATCAGTCCCACATGGAAAACAAAGGTATCGCACTCAGAATACGCCACAATTCACATTTACCCCTTTGGGTGAACCCATAGATGTCATCTTCCTAAAGTTGGTCCAAGCTAAGCAAGTCATGTACCCAAAGACATCTATTTGATGACTCAACACCTAAGCCTGCCTAGTTTAAAGACAATGAGTACTATGATTACCATCGCGTTAAGGGAGAAACCACTCTCAAATGCATGAGGCTAAAATACTATATTCAAGATCTCATTTATTGCAAGGAGATCAAAGTGTACTCTCTTTCCCAACCATTGCCAAACGCAGGCCTTAAAATCTATAAAAATGCATTCCCTGAACACACTCCCGGTAAAGGCCCAGGCTATCTTTCCCAATCTTCTAACCAGGGGAAGGGTAAGCAAGGAGAAAATTCTGACAAAAAAGATTATACAAATGCGTATATCAATTATGATAATCTCATCGGCTGCATATCCCAAGTCTAGTCCTCTGTCAATTTCATCCATGTCAAAGGTGTTGATAACCAATCTGCAGTCACCAATTGTAGAGGCAAAATAACAGTTGCAGGTGCAAGTACCATTTTGTCTGCTAGTAACCAGTATAACATTTTGGAACACCTAGGGAATACTCGTGCCAAAATTTCCATCCTAGATATCCTCCGTACTTCACCCACATATAAAGAGATCCTTAATAAAGCCTTGCAATAATCCCATGTTCCTAGCAACATCAACCTTACTAAATTCCAGAACCTTGTCGGACACCTGTCCACATCTTGTGGGGTCTCCTTTAAACCAACAGACGTACCCTCAAAAGAAGCCAATCATAATCTCCCACTCCATATTGCTGTCATAGTTAAATATTTTTCCATCAAATGGGTCATGATAGATAATGGTTCGACCCTAAATCTATGTACTCTAAAATTCATAAAATAGTTGGGTTGCATTGAAGCTGATATAACAAATGATGTCATCACAATCAAGGCATATGACAATCTAGAATGAACTTCTGAAGGCACCATTTCATTGCCCATTCAAGTGGGCCCTGTTATCCAGGATACAATATGCCATGTTGTTGATCTTGACCTTCCCTTCAACATTCTCCATGGATGCCCATAGATTCATTCTATGCAAACTGATCCCTCCACCTATGATTAGTGCATCAAATTTCCATATAACGGCACTGAGATCACCATCCGTGCATATCCCAAGCCCTTCGCATACTGCAATGCATTGGAAACATCCTTCCCACATTCCAATCACTATCCCAGGATCAACATTGGCACCTCTATCACCAGTTCATCTTGAACCCACTTAGACCCAGAAACAATCCTTTCCTCCACCCTCTCCATGGTCAAGATCAACAACAAAGGTTGTGGTGAGTATAGTTTATCTAATGCCTTCGGAGTTGGGGCACTGCCAATTGATCCACACACTCAAGGCTACCAACCTAATCTAAGCAAGATAGAATCGAAGACAACCAAGTAGCTACAATTTGGTCCTACCACTTTTATCTCAAAGGGTACTTTGGATAGCTAGGAAATGACACCAAACATCAACCAATGTCTCTATAAAGATCCACCTCCAAAGGACACAAATCGCCTCAATTAGTTCAAAGGTAAGTACCCCACAACTCACAAGCTGGTGATAGAAAAATGGAACTGCCAAGGAGGTGGCCTTGGTTATGAAGAACAAGGAATGAAGGATCCTATTGTACCTACTCAGCGAGATAGACACCTAGGCTTCAGTATGGATTCTCACATGAATGGGGGAACCAATGAGAACATCTATGCCTCTTATCCTTCCTTGGGAAAAATTGCTGATATCGAAGATGTCTCGGAAGAGAAAGTTGTGAGAGCCTATGACGATGTCTTTGATGATGAAACCTTCCTAGGCAATTCTATCCTACACCAGCTTTCCATTCTCTTCATTGACCTTCCCCTCCACCATCCTAAACTCATAGACTGGGACCAACCAAGTGTCATACACGTTGCTGAGTTCCATAGTGAGGAAGTTCTCCTAAGTTTTATGGGAGAATTTGAACAAAGCAATGACTGGGGGAAAGACTCAGCATATGTCTACAAACTAGACCCAAAGGCATACTTTGGGGAAGAGGAGAACTTCAGCTGCAAAAATGAAATAGAAAAAAAAAATAAAAAAGAGAAAAATTGATCCCCTAGCGAAAACCCCTCTAGGGTGCTATCTGATCACAAAATGGTAAAAACAAAGGGCTTATCCACTGGTGAAAACCTCCCTAAGGCACCAGAGGATGAAGATTCTTCTCTTCCTCTAATCCATGATTATAGGCCTGAACAGTCATCGATTCTCATTGAAGAAACAAAACATATCAAGTTGGGCACCGAGGAAAATCTTGCCATCACATACATAGTAGCATCTTTGACTGAAGAAGAAGGACAAGATATTTTCACTCTCTTGAAGGAATCCATCAATAATTTTGCATGGTCTTATTCCCACATGCTGAGATTAGACCCCAATTCGGTGGTTCACTATCTAGCAGTGGACCCAAACATCAAACCTATCAAGCAAAAGCTCATAAATATGCACCCTAAAGTGACATTACTTGTCAAAGTGAAGCTAGAGAAGTTACTCCAAGCCAAGATCATCTACGCTATTGATTACTCTGACTGGATTTCTAACATGGTGCCAATGTCTAAGCCTAACAAATCAATCAAGATATGTCAGAATTCTAAGATCTTAACCAATCATGTCCCAAGGACGATTTCCCATTGCCAAACATAGACATGATTGTGAATCTCACAGCAGGACATGAGATGTTGTCACTCATGGACGGCTTTTCCAGATATAATCAGATCCACACTGTAGAAGAAGATCAACATAAGACAACATTCACAACCCCCTGTGGCACCTTCTGCTATAACATGATGCCTTTTGGCTTCAAGAACGTTGGGGCAACTTATCAAAGAGCTATGAATATCATTTTCCATGACATGATTCACAAGATCCTTGAAGACTATGTAGATGACATCCTGGCAAAATCAGTTAAAAGGGGAGATCACCTCAATGTTTTGGAATGCGTATTTGATAGAATTGGACACTACTAATTAATGCTCAACCCTAAGAAGTGTGTCTTTGAGGTCACATCAGGAAAACTCCTTAGGTTCATTGTATCTAGATGAGGCATTAAAATAGATCCAAAGAAGGCACAAGCTATCATAGGGATGCCTCCACCAAAGACACTCTGACAATTGTGCAGCTTCCATGGAAAGTTACAATCTATGCACTGTTTTATCTCCCAGCTAGCAGACAAGTGTCAACCATTCACTCATCTCCTACAAAAAGATAACACTTTCAAATGGGATCCTCTGTGTCAGAAGAGTTTTGACAAGATCAAAGAATATTTGGCTAATCCACCCATCTTGGTACCACCTGTACCCGGCTGACCACTCATCCTATATAATTTTGCTACTACAACAGCCCTGGGGGCACTCCTTGCTCAGTTGGATGATGAAGGAAAAGAAAGAGCTATTTATTACATCAGTCAGACCTTGGTGGGTTATGAGCTCAATTATTCACCTATGGAAAAAGAATGTTTGGCAGTGGTCTTTTCCACTCAAAAACTTTGCCACTATATGCTTAGTCATACAACCAAGCTCATTTCAAAAGTGGATCCTCTCAAATACCTACTCTCCAAGACTACACTCACAGGTTGAATGATAAAATGGGTTATGTTACTCAACGAGTTTGATATTCAATATGTAGACAAAAAAGCCATTAAAGGGCAGGTAGTCGCATATCAACTAGCCAAAGCACCATTGGTAGACGCATATCCTTTGATCATAGAATTTCTAGATGAGAATTTATGCATGATAAAAGAGAAACCTACTTGGAAACTCTACTTTGATGGGTCCTACACAGCTCATAGTGTAGGGGCAAGAATACTTTTCGTCACACCTCAAGGTGACTACATCCCTATGTCATTCAAATTGGGATTTCCCTACACAAACAACATTGCAGAATATGTGGCACTAATCGCAGGACTCCACATGGAAATAGAATGGAACATCACATCTCTACATATCTTTGGTGATTCCCAACTTATTATCAAATAGGTCCTAGACAAGTATCAAACCAAGGATGACAAACTAATTCCATATAAGAAGATGGTTGACAAGATGAAAGAGAATTTCCTCCACTTGTAGATGACACAAGTACCACACTTGGAAAACAAGGTTGTTGATGCAATGGTCATAATTGGCTCCCTCCTAGAGATTTATCATGAGTCTACGCAATACAAATTCTTAGTTGAGAAACTTCATGCTCCTACTTATGAAAATGATGAATCAAATCGCGTATGTGTCTTGGTTGGTCCTCAGTCCCCGTGGTACCAGGTTATCCAAGCTTACCTATAAAATGGTATCATATCCCCTCATCTCACTGCAACCCAATGCCAAAACTTTATTTGTAGAGCTTCCTGTTACGCCCTCGTAGCCAACACCCTCTATCGTCGAGGCTATCACAATGTGCTCTGTAGGTGTTTAGATGAAAATGGGGCTGCCCAAGCTTTGCAAGAGGTATATGCTATAATCTGTGGTGCCCACACGAGTGGCATGGTTCTAGCCAAACAAATTCTGCATACAAGGTACTATTGGCCTAAAATGGAACATGATGCTTGTGAGTTCGTCAAGAAGTGTTTACCTTGCCAATAGCATGCTAATATGATCCATTCTCCTACACAAGACCTCAGACGTATTGCACCTCCTTGGCTCTTCTCTTGTTGGGGTTTTGACCTTATTGGTAAGATTACTCCCCTTTCTTCTGAAGGCCACAAGTACATAATCACAACAACAAAGTACTTTACAAAGTGGGTTGAAGCAATTATTCTCACCCTCACTACTGGTGTCCAGATATCTAAATTCATCCTCTACCACATTGTTTGTCGCTTCAACATACCCTCCACTATCTTCATAGATCACGGTACACCATTTGAAAATCAACATGTCAGTGATCTATGTGCTCACCTCCATAACCATCACCATTTATCTAGTCCATATTTCCCTCAAGGTAATGGCCAAGCTGAGGAAACTAATAAAACCCTCCTCAAAATCCTCAAGAAAGTTGTCAATGATACTGGTCGTGACTGGCATCTCTAGATCAACCCCTCCCTCTGGGCATATCGCACTTCCTATCGTATTGCTACAAGCACCACTCCATATTCCCTAGTCTACGGTGCTGAAGTAGTCTTAGCAATTGAGGTTGAACTACCATCCCTCCGAGTGTTACTGAGAGGCCTGGTTGATGATGAAGATTACCGAGTAGCACAACTCACACAACTTGATCTACTAGATGAAAAGTGCCAGCAAGCCTATGATCACCTAATTTTCTATCAAAATAGACTCAAGAGGAACTATAATAAGAAATTTCACCCACGCCAATTCCAGGTGGGGGACCTGGTGCTAAAAGAAAATCAGAAAGTGGGTACTGATCGAGAAAAGAAAGGTAAGTTTGAAGTCACCTGGCAAGGCCCCTATGTTTTCACTACATGCTTCAGTTTTGGGGCATATCAACTCTCCACTCCTGAAGGAGAACCCTTGAATGATCCTATCAACATCATTCATCTCAGGTGCTTCTACGCCTGACGGCTGGTTGTTCATTCCAGTTATCTAAGAAAATCCATAAAAAGTATAAAAGTCCTACAAAAGCACAAAAACAATGCAAGATAGTCCTAAAAAATCTCAAAAAAGAAGAAAAATGAAGCTGAAAAAAAGGTTTTCCTCATGAAAACCTGGCAAACAAGCACTTGGACAACATCAAAAACATAAAAAATATTCAAAGAAAAAAAAAAAAAAAAGAAGAATAAAGAGAAAAATTTCGTCCAATGGTGAAAACTTGGCAATTAGGCACCTTGGACAAGTATGGGTGATGAAAACTTGGAAACATGCATCACACATAATGGACCATTCCATTATCTATTAAAATCTTGCTCCCTTCCATTGCCATCACCTCCGTCTCCACGTGAACCTTGACGGTATTCCCTGGGTGTTCACATATCATATGCACTAGTCTGAAATGATCCTCCTATCTCTTGTCCTGATCTTTTGTACGTATGGTCTTGTATATTGCTGCCCATGCGTTGTACTATCCCAATCCCTGAGCTTTAGTCCTGTACATATTTCGTCTAGTCCTCTATTTAGTTTTTCTTGTACATATCTCATATCCATTGTTGGTCCCCTTGCAGAACATGATCTAGTTATGCTATTTAAAATCCTATGTTTCTGCGAGTTCATTTTGGCAACATCTTGGTTCCACAGTTTCATCGTAGTGCACCTTTGACTAATCAGATTAACAAATCCCATCTTTCTGGAAATGGGTCCATTGAGGATGTATCCTTCCTCTCGTTGACCTAAATCTAGATCATCATCATCTCTGGGTTCTCGTAGGATGTACCCTTCCTCTTGAACTAATCAATCAGCAGATTAAACTATCGCATGCATCAAAATAGCAGGATCCACTCAAGTCTGACAACAATCTTTGTACATGATCACTTGTAATTATTCACTTGTGATTAATCATTTAGTTTGATCCTTGTGTATTCATTGTGTGTCTAGTCTTCTTGCCATTGCACTAACATCCTCTGCCTAGTCTTTCATAGTCCTCCTGGATGGTTCATCATTTGATTGTGACACACACCAAAAACATGGGTCCCATTTGCATCCATTGCATTCATCGCATCCATTGCATCTAGTGTTATTTTAGGTTCATCATTAGATTACATTGAGCATCATTCAGTCACATTAGGTTCATCATTAGATTACATTGACCATCAGTCGGTCGCATTAGGTTCATCATTAGATTGCATTGATCATCATGTCATTAATCATTATTTAATTGCATAGTTAAAATCATTTTAGGATCTTGCATAGTTAATTCATTATTAATCTTGCATTGATAATTCATTTAGATTCATTATAAACATTTAGATTCATTTTACATCTTGCATTGTTAATTCATTTCGATCCATTATAGTCTTGCATTGTTAAGATTCACTTAGATTCATTATGCATCCCTATTTATATTCATTAAACATCAGTATATACATTGCATACATCATAAAATCACATCACATCCTGCATCTACACATGTCATTACATCATATAAGCATTATCCACCCTACATCAGACATACATCATATATACATAAGCATAAAACCATCCTTCATCCATAATTTGTCATACATATGCATCACATCCTGCACGCATCAATGTTAGTAACCATATAAGCATATGCATCATAGTATCATATAAATCAAAGCATAAGAATCATTCATCATAGAATCACAGAGCCCTCATCGATCATCATATATATATGACAAATGTCCATAAAGTACAATGTTTGTCATCAATAAAATACATCGCGTGCACCTTGGTGCTGATATATGTATACATCTCATCTCAAAATGCAAAAATGTGTGTCACATAGTCCTCTAATGAATCATGTCGGTGGTTGTGATTGTCCACCTCCCTGCCCTAGTGGTGGACGTGGTGATATTCCCATAGATCCCTAAGACTGCGAAGTCCAACCTGTGGTCTGCGATCGAGACCTCTCTGAGTACTCTCACCTCTGTCCCTAAGGAACTAGCTGATGATACAACACCCAATAGTAGGCTGCCTCTTTGCCTGCCCTGGTCGCATCTTAGTGAGCTGCAAAAGCCTCTGCCACCACCTGTCTGACCCCACCTGCAAGAGCTTCTTTCCTAGCGGTATCTCACTCAATCCTGTACGCCTCAGGCTGCCTCTATGCTGCATCCCTCTCTGAGGTCAAGGCAAGGATCTACTCTATGGCCTGATCCATCTGCTTGGTTAGGGTCCCCAACTGGTTTATCAATGTACTTATCTCAGTCCACAGCTCGGCAGCATCCTACATCAAGTCGACCATGGAGAACTCCCTAGAGTTAATCCTGCCCTGAAGGGTGTCGAGTGCACCCTCAGCCTTGTCTGCCCATGCTGTATCTATAGCTAGTAAACCCTATACCCTGGTCTTCTCAGTGTGCAGGCTAGTCTCTAATACCTGCGCTATGCCTAATAAACCCCGTAGCCATGCACACTCAGTTTATAAGTTGTCTCGCTCTACGATGACAATATCATGAGTATCCTGTGCAACAAACCCTGCTGGTGGCCCCTACGGCCTCTGTAGTACCTATACCTGTGGTGCATGTACCTTTCCCTATGGTGGCCCCTGGTCCTGTCCATCCCCTGGCGGCCCCTGTGGCCGCTGATCCAATCCAACCCCTGCCTGTGCCTCGATCCAAGGTCAAACCCATCTTTTCTATGGCCTCCTCCTTTGTCCTACTACTGAGGTCTTAGGGGCATCTTCTACTATTGTCCCATCATCGACATCCATGTTTCTTATCGGCTACTCATGAGAATCCACTGAACTAGGTCTGTAAGCCACACCAATGTATGTGCAGCCCACCATGATGCATACTCAACAGTCATCCCTACATCAATGACATCTGGCTGTGCCATGAAGTCTATATGCGCCATAGTCCTCTAGGATTCCCTCACTGTGAGAGTGTCATTATATCTCCCCCACACACCCACCTCCCTACTGACATGAGGATGTAAGTCATCCTCTGCCACCACCCCCTGTTGTAGCCCAAACTGTCTCATGACCCTTGATGGCCTATATCTCTGTATCTAATGGATGGTCCTCCCCAAAAGAAAGAAATAAATCTGTACATAAGAGAGGTATAATAAATCCTCTAATCCATACTTATCTCCTACCGCCTAGTCCATCGTTCCCCGCAGCTCACAAATTCTGTAGGGGGTCCAGTAGAAAACCTGAACCTCATCTAGCAGCCGATGCCAGTATCCAGTCTGACCAACTGAAGTGTACCTCAATGGTAACCTATATCTACACACATATGGCTCTCTCAACTGTCGAGCCTCTTGAATTCTCATAGGTCAAAATATTGTGATATGCTCCCAGGCCCACACTAACATCAGAGTGACTCTCGTCCCCATGTTGTGAACCCCACGGTATGCTGCCATGTGTAAATCATGGTACAATTGTCCTAGGACAATGTACCCCCAACAATAGGATTTTCGATCCTCTAGCATCTCTGCTAGCACGTGAGACCATCCCATGCCAAAACCATGACCAGCTGAATTAGCTAGCATCTGTCCTCTGATCAACCCAGCCAAGAATAAGGCTATCTGCTGCAGTCTCCTATCCACCGCTGGCTGCCAGCACATCCAGGTCTTGTATGTCAGGATCCTCCTCATGGGTCTCCTAAATGCAATCTCCATGTATTGATCACTATCCTCTAATCTATACTGGGGAATCGTCCCTCAGATCAGTATTCAAATAATTTGCCACACATCCTCAAGAGTGATCGTGGCCTCTCCCATTGGCAGATGGAATGTGGTCGTGTCGCTATACCACCACTTGATCAAAGTGGTCATCATCCCATTGTGTACCTATAGCATAGGAAAACTGGGCACATAGTCTAACCCAACAACTGCTAGTAACCCCCATTCCTCCTCTATAAGCTGAGCCTCCAACTCCATAGTTGGTAGCCAATGCTCTCGTGATCCCAATGGTGGGAACTGCTTCTGCAGAATTCAAAACCCACCATGTCATTAACATATTCCTTTTATTCCTAGCCTAACCCATCCCAAAATGGGGCATCTTGTCCCTAGGTCCTTTCTCTACCCATCCCCAACCCCCACTGGGTCCCTCTATTTCCCTTCCCCTCAGCGTCTACCCCTTTGGGTGCAGACGCCAATTCAGCTGGAAACGTCGGTTCTCACACCGACGTCTCCACCTCTTTTCCCCACACACCACCATCTTCAAAGACATGGATCTGGGTCCAACATCTTTGAAGATGCTAGTTTGGCACTGACGTCTTCAGAGATATAGGTTTAGGATCGATGTCTGCAAAGACGTTGATCTAGGGATCGACATCTTCACAGATGCCAGTTCAAGAACTGACATCTCCGGTCTACCGAGTCATCTGCTCTCAATAATGACCCTCCTAACCCTCCCAAAAGCATTAAAACTTTGACAAAAGTAAAAGAAAGATCTCACTCAAGTCACTCACCGGCACTGGTCGCTCTGCGGGTCTCCCATGTGTGTGAATGTGCTCCCCCAACTACCCCTTCATCCTCTCGTCAGCCATAATTTTCACTCTAGAGCTCTTGTTTTGCCTAAACACTATTTACAAATGACCTTCCTTAAGCCCCCTAGCCCCTCTTATAGCCCCTATTGTCCCCAAAAACTTCTCCGCTCCATTCACCCCTTGTATATTTTTGTATAAATTGTTCCTGTTGTATAGTTTAACTGCATCCAAAATTCTAAAAACATTTAAAAATCATGAAAAATCCAAAAAAATTCAAAAATTCAAGAAAGTAAAATATTCTCAAAAATCTTGCAATAAACCATAGTTTATTTCTGCATCGCTCAGTTTTTCACTTTTTAGTGATGTTTTTGACTCTTGCGACTGCGATCATGTTTTTCATCAAATCAGTTTTGCAACCAACTATGCTTGCTCGTCATTCCATTCACAACTTTTGCTAGTGAATATCTTTTAATCACATCAAATCCAATCTTTTCCCGTCAAGATGCATCCTTACAGCGTCGGCTTATCAAATCCTACATCACACCAATGATGTTCATGGCAAGAACTTTGGACTGAATGACTGCTTGGTCATGAGGCCTTCTTTATTGATTTTATCATTTTGTGTCGGTTTAAACCTACTCACCACTACCTTGATCTGCTATATCTTGGTTCGTTGTGACTGGTGGCAACTGATACATGCATCTTTTTCAGTGTGCTTTTGTTTGAGCATCTAGTCCACGCAAAGGAATTATGTCATCTGTGTTTTATAACACCTGATGCATACCTCCTCTTGCAATATCAAAATTGGATGTGCTTTGCATATTTTTCACACAAATGGATCCCCCAGGCTTGTTAGTTGCATTTAATTTCATCATTACTTTTGCATTCTTAGTTGCATTTTTAGTTACATTTCAGAAGGCTTCTATTTATTACCTCTTCTCCCTTCCTCCTCCTTGTTGCGTCCTTTTTTGAGAAAATGCCACAACATTGTCTTTGTTGTGTTCTTTTCTCGAGGGGGCACAACCCTATACCACCGTCGCTTTGGCAGGACTCCTAGAAACCCCCTTCCTCTGGGGAAACTTATTTTCTTGTCTTTGACGCAACATCACTTGCGACGCTGTGTCAAAGAGGGGCAAAATGTGGACGTCCAAAAATATTAATATTATTATTAATATTCAATTCTCTCTTATTCCTCTAACTATTTAATTCAATCAATTAAATATTTTCATGGTTGGTATTTATCAATGATCAAATAGTATTCCAATATATTTAAATACATTTGCCTCACAAAATCCCCTTTTTAATAAATTTATATTTATTAAAATACCTCCATATTCCTAATTCTTCTAAACTATGATTTATTCAAATCTAATTTGAATTATAATCTAAACCCTAGTTAGGAACCTATTAATCCAACCTAGAGACCTACCCTAAGCCTACCCTATTCCTACTCTACTCCCATCACCTCATTTCCTAAGCATGTTTCCCTACCTAACATTCCTTTGATTATACTTAAAGGGTGATTCCTAACCTTTTTAAGGCTAATGGAATGCTCACCCACATGGGGAAATTCTCTCCAAAATGGTCACCCATCCCTCTTTAATTCCTCTTACAAGTTTGTCTCCCACTTGGAAATCTTGAGCTACTCAACATTTAATGCCAAGTTTGACTCAAATTTAGCCATCCCTTCAAGCCTATGTGTCCCTTATGTGGCTCTTATATGGATGCCACATAGATGCCACCTCATCCAAGCCCTCCTCTTCTCTCCCAAAATTCTATAAATAGAGGCCTTCTCCTCTTCATTCTTCATCTCTCAATTTTCATTGTTATCATGTTATTTTAATGTTAGGAGTTCATTTCTAGTTTTCCATGCTTTTATGTTTAAATCACATAGAAATTAAATGCTAGGTTCTTTTGGCTAAAATCAATCATAGTTTCTTGCATTGTCTTGCATTTCAATCATAGTAGTTTAATCATTTGGAGAATTTTGAGACTAGTTACTCCATACTAATTCTTGGATCCTTCTCTAATCTTCCATCAATCTTAATCATTCCACTTGGGGATCCATTGCATTTGTGTGTTTGAGAGAGCACACCCACATCCATCAAAACGAGCAAATCAAACAAGTTAAATAGGGTGTTTACTTGTTTTAGCTCAATCTGATGTTATTTGGTGTTCTTTGTTGCTTGCTTGCTCTTCCATATGATTTTGAATTAATTAGATGTGCTAACCCACTAATCTTGCATGTTTGAGATTGCTCCCAACATGTTTTAAACCAATAAGAATTCCTCATACACACATTTCTTTCATCCAATCTTCATTATCTAATGCTTCTTTAACTCTCTTTAGCTCAAATGTAGATATTAAACATGTATTATCTCTTACCTTGCTTCTGGTCATCATTCTTGAATCCTTATTTCAAATAATCTTTCTCAGGGAACAATACCTTCTCACATACATTTCTAAAATAGGTTCAGTAGCTCTCGATTCTTCAACATCAACATTTGGTTGTAGAACTCGTTGTTCATCTTCCTCCTCGGTAGGTTCTCTCGGTAAGGTATCAGGAACATCAGGTTGAGAATATACAAACTTCTCATAATCCTTAGGTTCCTTCTTTCTATCTTCATCATTCCTTTCTACAAATTCATCAATTCATACATTTGCACTTTCCACCATCTTGTTAGTAACTTTGTTCAAACATTTTTAAGCTTTACTCTTCATATAATATCTTAAGAATATTCCCTATTCTCCTTTTGAATCAAACTTTCCTTCTCTAGAATCTTTCAGAATATAGCATTTGATCCTAAAATTTTTAAAGTAACTGACATTAGGTTTGTGTTCGTACCAGATTTCATGAGGTGTCTTGTTGGTAGCTTTCTTCATTTGTACTCAGTTCAATGTATAAATAATAGTACTCACAACTTCTCTCCAAAAGTTCTGTAAAATTCCTTTTTCAATCATCAGTGTCCTAGCACAATCAAAAATAGATTTGTTTCTTCTCTTAGAAATCCCATTCAACTATGGTGTCCTCGGTGCTAACAACTGTCTCTTAATTCCATTCTCATTACAAAACAATGTAAACTCATTAGAAGTAAACTCACCTCCTCTATCAGATCTCCGATATTTCAATTGTCTTCTAGTTTCTTTTTCAATTCGGGTCTTATACCATTTGAACATTTCAAATGCATCAGATTTTTCTTTTAAAAACATTAGATACATCATTCTATAATAATCATCCACAAATAAAATAAAATATTTCTCTCTATAATAGCTTTAAGTCCTCATGGGTCCGCATAAATTAGTATGCACTAAATCCAAAATTCCTTGTGTAACATAAGTCTTTCTTGAAAAATTGGATTTAGTCATCTTACCCATCTGACATTATTTGCACATATCATTCTCAAGTTTTTCTAGTCCTTGTAGTCCTCTTACTCTATTCTTCTTACTCACTTTGATTAAGTTGTCAAAATTAACATCACAAAGCCTTTTGTGCCATAACTAAACATCTTCAACTTTATCAAATAGGCAAATCTTCATAGAAGTATCAAGATAAAATAAATTACCTTTAGATTGTTCTCCGGTAGAAATTAGACTATCCTTCTTATCAAATACTTTCACCTTTCCATATTGAAATTCCAGTCAGTGACTTGTATTATTTTGTTGTACAACACTCAATAGATTATACTTTAAGCCTTCAACCCAATAAGCATCATGACATCTTGTGTTATTCAGTAGAATTCTAGAATCTTTTCCTTTCATAGGACATGGAGCATCATTTCCAAATCTAATAAATCCCCCATAATGCTTTTCCAAGTAAATAAACTTAAGTGTGTCACCAGTCATGTGATGTGAACAACCACTATCTATAATTCATATTTCATTCTTACTTACTTGTGATATTAGGCCGGCTCTTGGTTCTTCTTTATCAGAATCATCTTTAATAGAAATATAAACAACTTCATTTCCATAATCAATATCAAAATAATCATCATCACTTAGTCCTTCATTAGTAAAATGACAAGATTTCTTACCTTTATTTTTGTAGTCTCTGAATCTCCTGAATTTGTTTTCTCTTTTTTCCTTATCTCTATTATCTTTCTTTTCCTCCTTATCTTTCTCAAGATAGTTAGATGCAAAGTCACAAATTTTATCAAAATTAAAACATTTCAAGGGTAAGTTACCTCGGTATTTTCCTTTGCCTCTTTTTAGCCTTCTAGCCAACAAAGCTTCAAATTCTCTTTCATTCTCATCATGTTCAGTAAATAATTCTTCAAGACCTTCAGTACAATCATAAAATTTCTAACTAGCCCTGCTCAAATATCCATCTCTAGTTGCAGCTTCCCTAGCTTTTCCAATCTTTAAAGTAGAGTTAAATGGAGATTCAATCTTAGATGTAGAAAGAAAACTATTGTCAAAATCATTTAACACAAATACAGTTAACTTACCAATAGTAGCATCGAGTGAAACATTTATCTGGGGAATAGATCTTAGGTCTTTATAGAAGATACACAAATAGCATAACTTGGTAGCAAGGTTCTCAACATCTTTCTTGTAACATCATCACCTATTATGATCCCACCATCTCCTCTGAAAGAATTAACACTATCCTTAAGTCTTGTACTGTACTGTATTATGTTTTCTCCTTCTGTCATCCTCATAGAGTCAAATTTACCTCTCAAACTTTCTGCTTTAGCCTTCTGAACATGCTGATCTCTATAGTATGTCAAAATAAGCTTATCCGGCATCTGTTTCTAAATAGTACAACCATCAAGTTCATCATATTCCTAGTCGCTAAGTGTAGAAGAAATCTCAATCATAACTTGTGTGTGTTCTTGTTTCTGTCTTGCTCACTGATTGTCAAAAGTGCAATAGTCGGCACAACATATTCATTATCAAGAAAGTGAATTCCATATTCTCCTACTCCAGACACATGCAACCTCATTCTACTTTTTCCATGTAGATAAATGATCCCTATCTAGCTTTGGTTCTTCCCTCTGATACATCCTAGATCTTAACTCAATTCCTTTTATACTTATCACTTTACAGTAACAAAGCTCTAATAGAAATTGTTGGTCCACTGAGAGGGGGGTGAATCAGACAAAATAAAACTTAAACACTTAAAACTAAACTCATTGATTCACTCGGTAATACTGAATACAGGAGTAGCCAATTCACTAAATAACTTAATAAATTAAACAAAAATACATATCATATATGTAAATCAATCATTCAAACTCAGTAACATCAGATTAAGATAGTTTACTCCAAATATAACTCATTTAACACCAGATTTAGCAAGGAACCCCAATTTGGGAAAAACCTGTGGGAATTGTAACCCACAATAAATATACCCTTTTGAAGTACGCTCGGCTAAGAACTTATCCTGTTAAAGATTACAAAACACATTTGTGAAATGTGACCCTATTAGGGGATTTACCTTAGAACTGTTAAGATCTTCACCCTAGTAGGAGTGTCCTTATTAGAGGTCTTTAAACACTCTTTTGAAATGTCACCTAACTCTAGGTTTTACAAATAGGACGGTTAAATCCACTCAGTTAAGAGATTTCTCTGTTACAAATACTAATAAGCAACAATAAAACTTTGATCTGTAAATATAGAAACTACCTTTTCTTGTGTCAGATCCTTTATGCTCAATTGAATATTGACATCACATACTCTATTGATCTCTTTCTCAGAGTGTATATTCTTCAATCTCAATTTCTCTAGTTTTCTTGGTAAATGTTGTTTTTCAGCTTCTTCTTCTTCTTTGTTTAATTCGCCAGCAACATTATACTTTCTCTGTTAATTTCCGATTCTTTAAATAGACATACTTTTTCCTCTTAATCTCCTTAATTGGATTTTCCATCATTTTCACTCAGTCATTCTATCATATTCTTCATAATTCTCAACTCAGTAAACCATTTCACTTTTACTTCAGAACTTGAACTTTTCTTGGAACTCTCATAATTCAGTTTAACCGCTTGATCTTTTTCTTAGATCTTCTCATTGAATTTTCATGCTTTTAGATCTTCTAACAAAATTCATTTAATTCATATCCTCATCCATCTCATCGCTTATTTTCATTAAATTTTATCTTATCATCATTTATAATCAATATCATGTACTCACTAAAACTTGCTTTGTAACTCGATAACTATCCTCATTCACTGCTCGGTGTCTAACTTATCTTCGGTGCTCGGTGCCTGTTGCTTGACTTTCACTTAGTGTTTGGTAACTGTGACCAACTTATATATCATTCTACCAACTGACTCTATCTAGCTTGGTAAAGTAACTCTTTCAGTCATGTAACTTTAACTCTTTGCAGTCTCTGACTTAATTAATCAATTGTGCCTATTTAATAACATCAAATATATAGTAGCAAACAACTATATAGTCATTACTTAATCATTGTCTAATCTATATTTGTCACCCATTTAACTTCTCCTCTTAAGATATGGTAACATAATAAAAATCAATTAATCAATTTCTTAACATCAATGACAAAACAACAACTAATCTAACCATTTCTACAATCATGATACTCGGTATCACTCGATCTTCATCATCTCCATCATATCTTCATCAGTTGATTAACAGAAATTCTATCTCATAATGGGATAGCATGTGTATCCAAGCTAAGGGACTAAATATAGAAATATAAGGTGATGACATGGTGCAGTAAATGAAATGTGATCCATGGGGATGGATATATCAAGCAGTTTTTGCAAACATAGTTTGCATTTTATGTTCTTAGTTTTAATCAAGATCAAGAGATGGTTTTGGATAGAAATGGAGGAATGAGATAGATAGGATAAGAAAGAACAAAGGTGATAATTGATGATATAAGTAAGATATGGGTAAGATAATGGATATGGATAGAAGGGTATAGATAGGGTGAAATAGATGGGATGTATGATAGTTATGGAGATACTTAACCTTTTCAAGATCAAATATGGAAAAGGAGATATGTATATAGATAGGGTGAATGAGGGCTAATCAAGGATACATGATAATAGAGGATGTGGTGGATAGGATAGCATGGATGAAACTGGTCCCCAAATGTAGAGTGTAAGAGGATAACATATTACACGTTGATATCTATTTGATAGATTTTCATCATGGTACTTTCTCAATGCACCATGAGAAGTTGTTTTCACCATAAGATGGATTATTTCTCTTTACTTTTTCTTTTTCATTTTTGGAATATTTGCCTTTTATTCTCTCTTTTTTTTAGAAGATAATGGATGCATGGTAGGAGATTGAGGAAGGACTCAAGCATCATGTTCTTTGGATAATACCCTTGAAATATGTGCTACACTAAACCATGGCTAGTAAAGGTATGCTTTAAAATGTTGATAGGGTGATGATAAAGGGAGATGAAATTGAGGATGAGATAGAATGAGGTAAAGAATTATGCAAAGGATAGGATGTGGAAGATAGAAAATAGGTGTTGGATAATGAATTGGGTGTTGAAATATTTATGTAGGGCCGGATGGAAATGATGGAAATATCAATGTTGGCACGCACCTTAAAGGGTGGTAGAGCAATGAAGGGGAAATGGATTTTAGAGTTTGATATTCTGACAAAGAAGTGGACATGGATTTTGGGACATAAGGACCCAAATTGGTTGAATAAGGTGATGGGGCATCTAAGGTAGTGTATTTTGGGACATAGGATCCCAAAATAGATTTAAAATGTGAGATATTTTTAGATGGATGAGTCAATTAATCCTTTGGAATATAAAGTTTGGATGTCTGTTTTGATTTTTCTTTAGGATGCAAATCTTCTATGAGAAACTTGGGAATCCACATGGTTTTTTATTTCTCTTTTTTCTTAACAAGCCTTTGTCACCTTTTGGATATTCTTTTCTTTTACAAATATTTTAAATGGGACATGTTGATCTTTAGATGTATGTAGAATTTTGGGCTTATGGATTTTACATTTTAATTTCTTCCAAGAGCATTGGAATTCATGGGTGGATATGAATGATAAGGGGATCTTTTTTATGGGCTGATATAGGTGAATGGTTGGAAGGTTCAAGAAAGGATGCGTGCCTTTTTTTAATCTTGACTTATAATAGGTTTAATGTTCAACATTCACAACCACAACCATTCCCCCTTTATCTATGTGTGCAAGTTCATATTAAATATTGTGAAAGCTATAAAAGAGAAAACTAGATAGTGAAAAATTGCAACAAACTTTGAATGGATGAAAAGCCTCTAAGATGTCTAGAGCCCTTGTATTGCCAAGTTGAGCAATTTTTTAGGAGATAATGGTGTAATGTCTCCTAATTACAATTTTATTTGCCTTTTGTAACCTCATACACTTCCATACTAGGGTTCCCATCACCATTATTTTGCATAACAACTCTAGATTTCATATGTGAATTCCTATCTATATTCTCATCTTAGAGATCTATCTTAATATTCATGTTTTTTATTCTGTATTTGTTGTGTACTAATAATTTGAGTCCTTTTTACATATTTAACCCTAAATCGCGTACACAAGTATCACTGTCTCATTCTTTTGCAAAAAATAAACATAATCCCTACAATTAGCTCTCCTTTGAGGATAGTAGTTAGGCCTATTCAAATTCAAATGTTACTAAAGGAACCTTGATATCTCTACATTACATTATTCAAACTATGGATCTAAAATATGTTTGTTTTAGATACAAAATAATTTTTTTGGCAATTTAATATATTTTTACAATTTTTTTAGATGTAGAAAATATGAAAAAGGAATGTGTGCATATAGAATACAAACATCATCAACACAAAATCTATCCCCATAAAAATTATTTATAATTCTTATAATTCTATATCATTTTACAAATATAAAATGGAGTCATAGAGATGTGACTGAGGTAGTCTCTCTGAAACCATACAAATGTGGTTGGGAAAAGGGTTCATTTCATATGTTGTAGTCATATGTCTATCACCAAATTAGCATTAATGAAAGACACAATCTATTATCAAGGAAATAAAGGATGGAGGCATTATCCTATTTGTGATAATTAAAGAATAATTATTGAGATCAACTCCATGATAGATACAATCCATGATTAGAGTGAAGAAAGAATGAGGGAAACTAATTTATGCAATGGTCATTGATTTTTTATTTAGTTTCTCTCCATAAATGATATTATACTCCCCTTGGGCATAATTCTTATGTTATAGTTTATTTCAAGATTTGATTGAGTGACAATTATTACATATTTATAAAGGATTGGGTAAAAGTACCAAGTTGTCACACTTTAGGCCAAGTTATTAGCACAAGTAAATTTAATTATTTTAACTGAAAAATAATTTTGGTAAAGCATATTATTTATCTAGATTCATTCTAGCTAGAAGTTATACATGGCCCACAATTGTTTGAGCTGGAAGTGTCTACTAAATTCATATTTTATACCACTTTGGATCCAATTACCAAAAAAAGTAAAATTATTTGAAAAACTCAATGTTTGAACAACTCCTACTCTTACAAATAATACTTTTCAGAAAAAAAACTCTTTTGTATACCTATAAGTGAATTTTCTAGAATATATCCTTTAATATTTTTAATTTATTTTTATATTGATATTTTATTGTTATTCAAATTAGGTCATAAACAACAAAATATATGGTTGATTATCTTGTCAAGGAAAAATACTAAAATTTATTTTAAAATTTTGAAAACAAACACAATGCACTAGAGAAAAGAATCCATGTTAAGATGATATAATTTTTTTAATATTTTGGATAAATAATTAAGACAAAAGGTGATGCCAAATGGAAAGGGTTATATTTCAGTACATGAAAATTTGTAAATTTATAAATAAAACTATATATTTATAAAAAAACACTGAAAAATATATCTATGCACTAAAGTTTCAAGTTAAATTAATAAACACCAAAAAATTCAAAGCAAAATGATAAAATTTACTATAGAGTATGATGCTCCATGTAACTATAATTTCAACATTTTATCAGCAACTCAATTTTAATGTTTATTTTCTAAACAATATTTTCAAATAAATTTTTAATTATTTAAGAAAAATACAAACATAAAGTATCCTAAAAATATATATTTTATTAATTTATGTCATTTCAAAATTTAAAACACATTTATCACTTTCTATTGATTCTATTTAAAAATTTGGATTAGCATTAGCCATTTCCTTTATAAAAGTGTGACAACTTTTAATTTTACATGTTTAATTTTATTGAATTGAAGGATGATAACCTCATATCCTACTTACATCATAAAATTGTGTTCTATATCCATGTTTATTATTATGCTTTGAAATTTGTGCTTAGCTATTGTGATTTTTGTTTGTAAGCTTTAATAAAAAAAATTAAATGTTGGTTATCCAACTAAATATGATTGTTATATTGAGATATAGTGTAATTAAGGTATGTAATATTTTGTGTAGGATTGTAAATTGTCGTCTCTTATAATTTCATGGCAGGTTTAGCACTAAATTTAACATGTGTGTTTAATTATGTTTGTAACATTTTTTTCATGACCTTTTAAAAAAATTGGTTAATTCCTTTTTTTATATTAAAGGGAGCCAAAATAAAGGGGATGGACCACGAAAACAACATGAGGCAAAGCCTCAAGAACAACAATTATCGTACATTAATAGAAAAAAGAAGTAACAGTAGACAGTCATCCAATCCCTTCCCTTAATATCAAAAACCTCAGCCACTATCTAACTATATGTAACATAACATTAAATGAGTAAGTTTTAGGAATACTACTAGTAGTACAGAAATAACTACTAGTATCAATACCAGAATAGCTACTAAAAGTTTTAAAAGTATCTAAGAAGCCATTATGGTTGTAAAGATAGTTCTATGACAAAGTAGTAACTAAAGTACCATGCCACACATGGATGAACCAAAATAAAAGAACCCTAATGATTCTCCTCAGGCAGAGCAGTAAAGAAAAGAACACAAACCATAAGATGACCATTAATTTTCCTTCTTATCCTTACTGGGATTGGACAACATAAGTTGAGTCTAATCATTGGTTAAGTACTGGAACAAGTCCTTGTTCACGTTGCCTTTAAAATCCTTCTTATTCTCCTTCACCTATTGCAACAGACATAAAGTAGTAGCAGAGGAGAGCATAAATTTGATAGAAAATTGAACCATCCTGGTGAATCTCTTATCAAGCATAAGAAGCTCTTTTTTATCTTGTTTATTTCCTCCGTGTTGGTCACACACCCCACAAAAGAGTCAATCTTCTCCTTTTTTTCCTCCTCAACATCACATTGAGAGCCTTCATTTTTCCTCCCCGGATCCCCAACAACATGTTTTCCTTTGTCCTTAGTGTGAGAAGGGGAAGAGACAATTAAAGGGGAAGCTCTTTTGTTACCCTCCTCCTGCTTAGAAGCAATAGGGCCACCAGTGTCATTTTTAAAGTTGGCTGAAAAATGGGTAGAGCTAATGCTATTATTAGGCCCCTTCAAATTCATCCTATAATTTTCATTTTCTTCCAAACCAGGATCCTCTTCATCTTCCTATCTATATCTTTCCCACACTGATTTTTCCTTCTTTTGCGGTTTAGCTACAATTTTTCTATATCTATGAGGTGTATCACCAACCTTGACATCGGAATCCACAAGGTGAATACGAGGTTCCTTTTTGGGTTTTTTAGCATATGTGGGAAGAGCCGTCAGGACACTTTGATTTTTTTGACCAATTTTTGGAGGGGTTTCTGATGGAGAGGTGCGGGGAGACTTATGAGGGGTGTTTGGTATTTTATATTTTTTTTCTCCACTGGGGGGTCCATAGAAGGGCAAGGTGAGGTGGGGACACCCTGGACACTCACATTTTTGGGAGGGCACAATGCCAAATGGAAGTTATAAATTCTCAGCATGAGGCCCTGATGGAGAATGGTATATTTTTAATTCTTGTTACGGTGCTCACACACCTCTATGACAGTGGCTTCTAAAGAGTGCAGAAGGTAAAAGGGGAGAGAAATTAGGTCTCGATGATAGAGATGGTTCACAAAGGGGAAATGGTAAACATAATAAACCCTAAAATGCCCTTTGAGAGTAAAATATTTCATAATGACCATACACACCTGGTCCCAAGGCTCAAGAAGCTCCTCCCAGTCAAAGCCACCATACAATTTGACAGGTTCTTCGTTCTTTCTAAAGATTCTCTTCAAGATGGTTTTATCTAAAAATTTGCTCATTTTTTTCCACTTCCTTCCCTCCAAGGTAAGTCCCATCGCCTGTGCAATAAATTCCTCATTGATTTGAAAGGTGATACCCCCCATAGTAACCATCCTATCGGTCTGGTTGCCCACAAATTGCATAGATTAGTTCTCATCAAAATCAGTCATGGCTTCTATATAGTGCACAATGCCACCGTCATCAAGAATCATCCACACCTGAGGGATAGTGCATATTGTATCCTCAATTTTGTCTGGCTTGACATGCACCATATTTCCCCCATTCCAGAATCACAATCCACATTCTCCAGAGTGGTGATGTAAGAATAATTCTGAGTAAGAAATCTAAGGAAGTTGTAGAGCTTACATTTACGACTTTGAATAAAATTGTTACAATGCAAAAAAAGTCACAAAAGGAGGTAATAATTGTCTTCAATATCGCTTCCCATGGAAAGTACACACCAGAAAGGAAACATGTGTGAGAGGTCACATTTCGGGCTATCTCCAAAGTCAAGAAATATTTTTTTGATGGAAGTGTGTGGAGACCGTGATGGGTACATGAGCACAAATTATGCCTAGAGTTACTAGGTCCTTTAAGACAAAATGCCTAGAGTTTTAGAATTATATGTTTTTATTGATATCAACCTAATATATAAAAACATATTTACAGGTTATTGATGATAAATATGATTAAGAATAGTTGATAGGAATGGTACTTATGATATGGATAGTGTTGGTGATATGCAGAGTGTTGCTGATTTTTTCTATGTTGGACAATATTATTAAGATGAGTAGTGTTGATGATATGTGTAGTTTTCTTGTTGAATAGTGTTGATTCTATAACTATACAAAGGTTAGTGTAATAGAGAGAATTATTAATATACAAGGAGAAAACATTTTTTATATGGAAGAAGAGAACATTGTTAATATGGAAAGGGAGATCATTGTTGATATGGAAGGAGAGAACATTTCTTTCCTTTCTTTTGGTTTTTGATGTGAAAGTACAAATACTTTGAGATAAGACAATAATATATTCATTCCAAAACTCTCTTGTCTCTACAAATATGTTTTGTTAGTAGATCTTGTTGCAAAATGTTTGAAGGAATGCTCCACATTAGAGAATTCTATCTTGTGGCTTTGAGAACATTGTGTATTTTTTGTATACATTAGACTATTATCTTCTCACATTATTGGTGTGGTAGCTAATATGGTTGAGGTTTCTAGTTGGATAACAGTTTGGGTGTCCAATCAAAATTAGTCTGGGAAATGCTCCACATTCCTCTACTTTGATGTTTTAGGGGTTGTCATTTAAAGGACATCTTTATTAAATCGTCATCTTGTCTCAGTTAATTTGTTTGAAGCTCATATTGTCTAAAAGTACGAATGGTAATGATCTATGTTTGTGTATCATTGGAAAATGGAAGCACTTCCATTTAGGACTGGTTTAGCCCTCTGAGTAAGTGGTTTAGGGTCATGTCAAATGCCTTGAATGGGTCTTTGACTTGGATCCGATTTTTGTTGAAATAGGTAAAACCCTATTCTCCCAAGAATACTGCATGCATAACCTGTCACATAGAAGAAGCAAAGACAGAAGAAGCTATGGTGGCCAAAAAGCTAGAGACATGATATCCATGTTCAAAGAATGAATTTCTATTATGAACAAAAATGAATATAATACAATCTACTTAATGAAATGCAAAGCGGTGAATCCTTATAAAAGGATACCGAAACCCTAAAGGTGAAAACCCTAAAGAATAATGAGATGCCTAATTTTAACTTAAGCGTAGAGTATAATAGACTAATAATTAAATAAATAAATTATTAGCTATTATATGACTACTCTAATAGCCCCTGTTAAGTGTAACTTAGGGAGAAGCTAAAAAGCTAAAGACTGAAAGATGCATGAAAATAAGATGCATGAAAGGAACTATGGGTCCCGACAACTAGGCCTGATTAGGTACCCAAGTACAAGAAATAAAATAGATGAAGGAAACTAAGCCTTCAATCTAGGGAAAGTCCCAAAGAAAGGAACAAGAAAGAGCAAGAAGCATCTCCGAAGCATGAAGCTGTAAACACTTTCAGAAGTAACTGCTAGAACCCCCACTGAAAAAGTGCATAACCAAGTAGAGAAGACAAAGTCTGAAGAGCTGATCAATCAAACCCGGGAAGAAATAGAACCAATAGGAGAACCCCCCCCCATAATTCTGAATAGGGAGAGGTGACAGGAACATTGAAATGCAATGCTAGAAACATCTACAGAAAGAAGAATCAAGAACACCAACATTGCAATAGAAGTACAAGCACAGGATAAAGGGCAGTGTCACTGACACACGACATGGGCTAATGTCATGGAAGGTACACTCACTTGACAAAGGTGGATGAGAACAAAATAGAATAACATCATAACCCCCCATGGCAATTTATAACTAAGTGCAAGTACTAAAAACACACAAGGTGTTCAAAATCCCAGATATGCAGAAGTAGGCACTTTATCTTAGTGTGTTTATAGAATAAAGAATGCTATAGAAGAGAAGCATACAAGCTCAGAAGTCAGAAAGAAGAGTGAGCCAGAAGATTAGAAGAAGAGATCCCAGGACCTGTAGAACCCAAGTAATCTACCAGAGTATGAAAGAGAAAATCTCATAGGAGAGAGAACCTAGAGCAGAATCTGGAAAAAAGACCCTTGCAACTGAAAATTTTACTGAACTAGATTTTCGACGATATCTAGTTTGCCAAAAATAGAGTCTAGATGAGCAAGATATGGCTCCTAGAAGGAAAAAAATAGACATCAGACTTGTATAGTAAAAAAACACTATCAAAATAGCAGATCCAAAAAACCTAACCACCATGGTTAGAAAAAGCTCAGAAAGAGCTTTTCGACGATATAACAAAGTCTAAAAAAGGCCTCTATATGCTCTAGATAGAGAGAAAACTATGAGAAGGGCCTAAAAATGCTCCAAAAATAGGCTTTAAGCCCCTGGGGCTAAAAAAATTAGGCCCCTAGGTGCATGGCGCACATAGGGGCTAAATCCGGAGCCCTCGGTCACCATATGACCTGCCACTGGGCTAGAAGGGGCCCGCAGGGCTAAAGCCTGGGTAGGCGGAGCGGAGCACCAGAGTAGTGGGCAGAGCGGATGTTGGTGGGGGACAGTGGGTTGGCGGCAGGGCTGAGGAGTGCGCAGGGTGGCGGGCCAGGCACCGACCGGTGGTGGTGGAGCGCCGGTGGCCCGACGGTGGTGCGGCGATAGCCAAAATAAAAATGCACAGACTGTGTTAATTAAACACATGAAAAACACTTTAAAAATGTGTTTTTTGAATTTTTCTCTTGAAAACCGTGCCCATACGGCCCTAAAGGGGCTAAAAAAATTCTCCCAGATGCTTCGGTGTCTAAATCAGACATGTTTTATATGGATTTTGGGGTTTTTGGGCCTTCCAGACGCAACCGTGAGGTCAATTTTTGCCCAAAGAGCACCAAAAAAAAGAGACTCCCCAGATCTAATAAAGACAAAAAAAAAAAGATGACAAAAGGATGCTTCATCCACAGCTTCAAAAGAACTCAAACAAGCAGCAGCAGAATAGCTCTGATACCATGTTGGAATAGGTAAAACCCTATTCTCCCAAGAACACTGCATGCATAACCTGTCACATAGAAGAAGCAAAGACAGAAGAAGCTATGGTGGCCAAAAAGGCAGAGACATGATATCCATGTTCAAAGAATGAATTTCTATTATGAACAAAAAAAAATACAATACAATCTCCTTAATGAAATACAAAGCGGTGAATCCTTATAAAAGGATACCGAAACCCTAAAGTTGAAAACCCTAAAGAATAATGAGATGCCTAAGTTTAACTTAAGCGTAGAGTATAATAGACTAATAATTAAATAAATAAATTATTAGCTATAATATGACTACTCTAACAATTTTTCCCCTGTCCTGCCCTATTTTCCACTTCTCTCCTACCTATTTCTAGTATCGTGCTCTGAGATTTTGAGGTTCTTAACCTTAGGGTCAAGGTCGACCTTCTGGGTGAAGGTTGACCTCGACCCTGACCTTGGTCAGAGTCAACCTCGACCTTGACCCAGGGTCTAAATTTCAAATTTCAAAGATTTCCATATGTCAAGGTTTGGAAAGAATTATTTCCCACTTCTAGGTCGGCTCTTTTGGGTTTCGAAGTGGAGACTCTTAAAAAAAGATATTTAATATAGGTCCATTTCTAGGGATATGAGCCTAATTGGAATTTATTTCTCATGTGTCAGCCTCTCTAGAATTTTGTTCCCTAGACTAGTATATAATGAAACCTTCTCCTCTCATTTTCCATGATCATCTACGCATAATCTATGGAAGCGATCATCTACTTTCAAGAATTCAAGCATTCAAGCATTCAAGATTCAATTCATCAAGGAGATCCATTAGTAGCCATTGAAGGATTCAAGCTCTATGGAGCCCTCTTGTTGAATATTTCTCCATCCATATCCATTCAAGCTTCTTCCTATCCCAAGATCCATCCAAGATTGGTGTTGAAGATCTAAAGGCAATTGATTTGAGACATCCTACATCCTACAATTCTACATCCATTTGGATCATCCATACTCGCGGATATAAGGATTCAAATTCTCCACAAGGGTTTCAACATAAGCAAGGTTAATTGTCCTATTTACTTTGTTTGTTACTGCAATTTCAATTCTATTTCAAGGTTAATTCCAAAACCGGGGTTTGACCAAGGAAAACCCCCCATCCAAACAACAAAAAACCTATTTTTCTTGTAGGTACAGGTACGAAACAGTGAATTATAGAGTCGATTTAGATACCCTTTTTGGCAAACTTTTGAGATCTGTGAACAGATTTTCCATGGGAGCAGTGCAGATCAAGGTCGACATAAAGGGGTACAATTGTGCCCCCATTTTTGGGTCAAGGTTGACCTTACTCAGAAAAGAAAATGATTTCTGGGTTTTCTCTATCTTTGTGTTTCCAAACCAAGGCAGGTTGCAGAATTTACAAAAACTTAGTACAGACACCAAAAAACAACAATTTCCACATCTGTTATACTTTGAGGTTAGTATTTGTCTTCAATTTGTTTCAATTAAGATTTCAATATTTTCAGGTCTATTACACACTCTCCTCCAAAATGGGATGTAAGGTTTTCCTCTTTCTTCTTATTTGTAATCAATTGATTCATTTGTGCATTGACCATTTTCTTGTAGTTAATCAATTTGGATCTTTCCTTTGTGAATTTGGGGCTAAGAGGAGAATCTTACCTTCCCCAATTTTTCATATTTAAAGGATATTATTTAGATGTACAATTCTCTTATACCCATTTCATCCTAAATAATCACCTCTTTACATTTTGGTGAACCCGCTTACGACAACTCTTTCCTTTGTGGTATTAGATTTACATTTCATGTTAGATCTTGCATGCATATTAGATTAGCCTTCTCTCATGTTCTTGCATTTACATTTCAAAAATTTAAAAAAAATCATATAAAGCAAAAATACAAAAACATTTATTTGTTCATGCCTTGTGTTTTCCTAATTTAGTTCATTTGCATTGCATTGGTGTGTGAGATTTACTACCTCTAGTCCTACTTATATTATCCCAGTTAGAATAAGTCACAAAATTATGGGTTCCTTTGATCATGAGTCTTCCTCTCCTTTCCGTAGGATCCCAGATGGCAATTTGATTACTCATGATTCCAATCCTTGTACTAAGCATAACTCTTATCACTCATCTCATGATGAGAATGATGCTTTAGGATTTTCTCCTCAACAAGTCCAAAATATTTCAACTGAACTTGATAAAATGGGAAATTGGCTTATTCAAGAAAACCATAATCAAGATTCTATTGAAGCTATAGAGGCCCTTAAGAAATTCCTTCATGATAGTGATCAAGGTGTTAATCTCTTGTATGGTATCAGTCATCTTGTGCATTTAAATGTCAAACCTTTAGTTCAAGAAGGTCAAGATATAGGACTCACTCCTCCTGTCACTAGTGTGTAACCTTATTCCATTCCTTTAGCTAGAATTCCTACTTACACTCCTCCTTTAGTGACTACGTCTCTTCCATATTCCAATCCTCTAGCATTGAATCTTGCACTTCCATCTCTTTGTGTGAGTGTTCCATCGATGTCTCTACCTATCTCACAACCTTCTTACCACAGTATTCCTTTTAACTATTCCAACCCTCTTCCAACTATGGTTCCAAGTGTTCCACCGGTTGTGTCTTCCATTCCTGTCCCTTCCTACACTTTTCCTAGTGTTCCTAATATTTCTATGCCTCTTATTTCTTCTAATGATTCCACAATAATTAGTCTGGATCAAACTGTGTCCTCTTTACAACAACAACTTGCGTCCTTAAGTCAATCCAAGTTTAGTATTCCACATGGGACATGGGTAGTTCTTTATCCCTAGACATTATTCATGCTCCTATCCCACAGCAAGCCAATATGCCTCATCTTGAGAATTACAAAGGTAAGGGAAACCCTGTCACTCATGTTAAAACATTTCAAATCCTTTGTAGTGACTATGCTCATGACCATAGGATTTTAGCCAAGTTTTTTGCTAGAAATTTCCGTGATAAGGCCTTACAATGGTATTGTTCCTGGCCTCCTTATTCTATTGATTATTTTCCAAAACTTGCTAATGCCTTTATCCAACAGTTCCAAAATAACATTGGTCTGCAAGTGTCCTTAACTAATTTGATGCATTGTAAACAAAATACTAAAGAAAATTTGACTGAATTTATTGGTATATTTAAGCATTTGTATGCTCAAATTTCTTATCCTTTTCATGATATTGATCTTCATTATATGTTTATTTCAAATTTGCAAAAGGCTATTAGAGGTAAGGTTCTGCTTACTGAATTTATGTCTTTTCAACAACTTTGTTCAGTGCTTCATCATTATCAATTACAAGTGAGTCAATTTGACATAAACACTCCAATGGATTTTTTTCTAGATGATAAGAGTGATGAATCTCCTAACCCCAACAAGTTTCAGAAATGTAACAACTATGTCAAGATAAATAAGCAAGAAAATTCAGTTGCTAATTAAGTTTTTGTTGCATCCAACAATGCCACTTCTGCATCCACTGCTTTTTGTATGAATCATACATTTACTCCTCTTTCTGAATCTTTACATTCTATTATGAGTAAGTTGTTGAATGCTAATATGATTACTTTGCCTCCTATTCGACCTCTTCTTCCTACTATGATGGCATCCAAATACTTTGATCCCAAAGCCTTTTATTAATACCATTGTCAGAATGGCCATGATACTGAGAAGTGTTATTCTCTAAAACATAAGGTTCAAGACTTAATTGATTCTAATGCTTTATCTGTTGATAATTTTGATGGTAGTGGGAAAAAATCTATCTCTCCTCCTAATAAAAACCTTCAAATCTATATGAATCCTTTGCCTACAAATGATACTAATACCCTTGTTCAACCATCTTCTGTGGATATTGTTTATGATTCAAAGATGGATGATCTGAATCATATTGTTAACCATGTGGAGCATGTTGTTTTGTCTAAACCTATATCTCCACCCTAGCCTCAATCTAAACCTCTTGTTCAAGTTCCTCTACCTCAACATCAACTTCAAGCTCCACCTCAACCCATGCCTAAATTGAAACCTCAACCTTAACCTCGAAAAAAACCTAAGAATAAAATACCTAGGGAACTCTCAATCACCTTTGATGGTTCTGAGACTATTAAATCTCTTGATGGTCTCCTCTACATTTATGCTAGGATCCTACATCCTTAGTCAATGTCATTACTGAAGAAAACCTTTTTAAGAAGAACTTACACCGTGATTTTTATAATACATTTAATGTGTGGATCCAAACTTGTAATTGTTTTCTCTATCCATCATTTGGATCTATTAACTTGCCTTCTGAACTTTGTGGTAAAGTTGTGGACACTACCTTTGTTGTTAACCCTATTTCTGATTAGTTTCAAGTTCATCTTGGTTTGCCTTGGTTGACTACCATGCATGTCGTTGCTTCTCTTATCCATAAGTGTATTAAGTTCATTCATGATTAAGAAGTGAAAACAATTAATCATAGTTTATTTACACCTTCTAGGCCTAGGGATTGTGCTGCCCTTGACTTCTTTTTGCATTCATTACCTAATTCATGTTCTTCTCAACCTGATAACCTTTTTCGCTCATATCAAGCCTATAAACATCACAAGATTATTGAGTTAAGCATGCCTTGGATGGATCTTAACCATGGTCTTTTGCCTATGCCTTATGTACCTCCTTTATCCATTGCTTCTTGTTATGTTAATCAAGCTCCTAGAATTTATTTTCAACCTACTGAGAATCCTACTAATCCTCCTATAGAACCTATGAAGGAACCAGTTGTTGTTTCTCCTAGTTCTCAACATATTTAAAACAAGACAAAACATAACTGATCTGCCAATGAGCATCGTAAGAAGCATCTGACTCATGCTAAGGCTCGTGCCTTTATTCTTCAAATTTCTTTACCTTGTTTTGACCAGCCTATGCCTGATATGTTGGAAGAATTTAATGTTAATAATGATGTTAAGATGAATGATTATGATGATTTTATTCGTATCTTAGATTCTATTTTGAATAACCTTGATGAAGAAGATACTCTTGATGATCCTATTGATGCTAATGATGAATATGAGACTATTGATATTGATATTGATTTACCTAATATGCTTTCAACACAATTGATAATTACACTTAGTATCGAACATCACAATTCTCAAGAGGATCCTTGTTTGGATATAGTCCCTCTTGCGAGTTTCCCACTTCCCTAAATGATATAGACCGAGATGGAGAGAGTAGGCAATGTGCTTGATTGGCTTGTCCTCCATGGTAGCTTTTTATGTGTTTGTGTTTGTATTGTACTTCTCACATCATGTGTTTGCTAAATGTTTGTTAGATCCTTTTATACGACCCTTATTACTTTGTTGGTGCAAGGTGATAAAGGAATTGAACTTGTTGTACTATTCAAAGCTATATGTATCTCTATTCTTCTATATGTTTTTTTCATGTTATTTTGTACCTATGCTATTGTTCGTAAATGTTTTCCTTGTGCAGTCCGCTTGGATTTGCGACATGGTAGCACTGATTCTTTTTGGTCTCCATGTTGTGGTCTGAAAAGACTCTTCTTTGTAACTATTGCATTTTCTTTCCCCCATTGTGATTGTAGTTCTACTTTCTTTAGGGAATGATTCCAATTCATTTGCAATAATATCATATATATATAAAATCTTATGATCATACTGACCCCACATTAGGTAGATCCCTTCTGTGTTCTTTGTATGTTTATATGGTATTTCCCTTGATTTATCTTTGCTTTGGGGCATCTCGTAGTGGAAACATAATTAGTGGAGTTGTTTATGTTTCTTTTAAACCAATGCTCATGTTAAAGTGTTAGCAATGACTTTAACGTGGGGGCCTATGCTCTACTCACTTTTTGCACACACGCACTTCCAAAATATTTTCAAACTTACAACTTTTTTTCCCTTTATGGATTAGAGATTAATCCTTAAAGTGTGGATTTTTACCTTATAGGATCTCTTGATCCCTCCAGTTTAAATTTACAAAGTTTTGATCCCTTAAGGTCAAAAGGTGTCCTTAAGACTGGTTCTCTCTAGTTTTGTTTTTCTCTTTTCGAATAGAATATTCCTGTGGGTGATTCCTTGATGGGTTGACTAGTGAGTAGCCACATTCACTATGTGGTTCAAATCCATCTTTCCAGTTGCACTATTTCCATGTGTGATTCACAATGGGACATAGGTTCTCGTTAGGCAAGGTAATCAAACCCTCTCTCTCTTTTTCTTTGACTGGTCATGTCTCTCTTATTTTAATCTTGGGGTTGACAAAGACTTGAGTCCTGGGGGCTTGAGGATTTCTTTTTCCCTTTGATTTCAATAATATTATCTTTTCTTTTTTATATCCTTTACCAAGAGTTTGCATCGAGTCCATACTCTTTCTAAAGTGGGGGCTAAATGTAGCATCAGAAAATGGAAGCACTTCCATTTAGAACTGGCTTAGCCCTTTGAGTAAGTGGTTTGGGGTCATGTCAAATGCCTTGAATGGGTCTTTGACTTGGATATGGTTTTTTCCTTGTCCTGCCCTATTTTCCACTTCTCTCCTACCTGTTTCTGGTATCCTGCTCTGAGATTTTGAGGTTATTGACCTTAGGGTCAAGGTGAACCTTCTGGTTCAAGGTCAACCTCAACCCTGACCTAGGTTAAGGTCAACCTCAACCATGACCTAGGTCAGGGTTGACCTAAACCCTGACCTAGGGTCTAAATTTCCAATTTCAAAGATTTCTGGATGTCAGGGTTTGGAAAGAATTATTTCCCTCTTCCGGGTTGGTTGGTTCAAGCTCCGAAGTGGTGAATCTTAAAAAAAAAAATTAATATAGGTCCATTTCTAGGGGTATGAGCCTAATTGGAATTTATTTCTCATGTGTCAGCCTCTGTAGAAGTTTGAGCCCTAGAATAGTATATAAGGAAGCCTTCTCCTCTCATTTTCCATAATCATCTATGCATAATCTATGGAAGCAATTGTCTACTTTCAAGGATTCAAGAATTCAAGAATTTAAGTATTCAAGATTCAATTCATTAAGGAGATCCATTAGTAGCCATTGAAGGATTCAATCTCTATGGAGCCCTCTTGTTGAAGATTTCTCCATCCATATCCATTCAAGCTTCTTCCTATCCCAAGATCCATTCAAGATTGGTGTTGAAGATCTAAAGGAAATTGATTTGAGACATACTACATCCTACAATTCTACATCCATTTGGAGCATCCATACTGGTGGATTCAAGGATCCAAATCCTCCACAAGGATTTTAACATAAGCAAGGTGAATTGTCCTATTTAGTTTATTTATTACTCTAATTTCAATTCTATTTCAAGGTTAATTCCAAAAATGGGGCTTGACCAAGGAAAACCCCCCATCCAAACAACAAAAAATCTTTTTTTCTTGTAGGTATAGGTATTGAACAATGAATTATAGAGTAGATTCGGATACCTTTTCGACAAACTTTTGGGATCCGCAAATAGATTTTCTGTCAGAGAAGTGCAGTTCAAGGTCAACATAAAGGATTACAACTGTGCCCCTATAATTGGGTCAAGGTTGACCTTGCTTAGAAAAGAAAACAACTTCTAGGTTTTCTCTGTCTCTGTGTTTCTAGGCCATGACAAGTTACAGAGTTTCGAGAAACTCAGTACAGACACTAGAAAACATAAATTTCCAGATCTTCTATACTTTGAGGTTAGTATTTTTATTTAATTAGTTTCAATTAATATTTTAATATTTTTAGATCTATTACACACTCTCCTCCAAAATGGAATGTAAGGTTTTCATCTTTCTTCTTATGTGTAATTGATTGATTCATTTTTGCATTGAACATTTTCTTGTGGTTAATCAATTTGGATCTTTCCTTTGTGAATTTGGGGCTAAGAGGAGAATCTTACCTTCCCCAAATTTTCATATGTAAAGGATATTATTTAGATGTGCAAGTCTCTTGTACCCTTTCATCCTAAATAATCACCTCTTTACTATTTGTTTGTCTCTCTAGAATAAAGTGATTCTATCATTTATGTTGTGTAAGTTTGATCATCAAATAATAATAAGAAGGATTTCATAAGCCTATTAAATTTTAAGATAAACTCCTAGTATTCTTTGCATATTGTTATTTTATCTTGTTATTGATACATTGTGTCTGAAATTTGTCTTTCAAGGTAGCTTCTATGGTTCAATCGACAAAAGTTGTTCTTCCATTTGCACTGAATCTTTGGATGCCTTCTCTTTTCTTTAAGGTTGTGTTGCATTATTTTTGGGTCATACCTTGGCATGTTAGGATCCACATTGAGATTATCCATTTAGAAGATGTTTTTTGGTTTGACTAGTGATGGTTTGCTTGGTGTATCTTCACTTTACCTTGTTGTCGACTTTAGATTATGTGTGATAGTGTGTGAAATATTTTCAAAGTAGTGACAAATGTGTTAAGATATTTTAAGGTCCTCTCTATCCCTTGGATTATACTATCTTCACCATAATTATGCTTTGGAAGAAAACATTATAGGACATATGTTTGTCCTCTATTTTGGCAATCATATTTGATGTTTCAGAAGATGATATACATTAAAGATAAAATTGATGTTGGAAAGTGGAAGTGTGGATGTGAAGAGTGTATGGATTATATGGAATAGTGCAAAGTAAAGAGTTATAGATTTTTGTAAAGAAGGTGATGATTCTATTGTGAAGTTTGTGGATTGAGGTAGAGATTCAAGGTCAACTTTACTTTTGGAGATCTATTGGAGGCAATGCACTAAAGGATTGTTCATCTTGATTCATATATTCATGTTCCTTGTTTAGAGATAGTGTTTCTTCCTTTAAAGATATATATATATTTACCTAAGTCAATACGTCTTAATTTATAATTTATTTTGTTTCTTTATCTAGGAAAGCACACCTTGGTCTTCAAGTTCAAGGAGTAGTGGGCTTCCTTGGTAGTGAGCCTAAAACAAACATTGTAATATGTATTTCATACATTGTGGGATAACTCTCACCATTATTTTCCCTTCTTGGGTTTTCTATATAAATTTGGTGTTATGTCACACCCCACATAAGAACCCTCATGATTCAGAGAAAGGGAGCTTCTCAAATACTCTAAGACAAAACTTGTCAAATGAGCAAAAGAATGGTGTTAATCCACAATGTACCTTAGTGTACCCAAATGGCTTGAAAGTGTCAACCAAAGGACTCAACCTTCCCAATGCATCATAATGGTTCTAGGGATCTCTACTAGCCCAATCCAACTTGGACAAACCACTTTCAAAGTTCTAGGTGTCCAACTTATTGGCAAACCCCAAATACTATCCTAAAAGGATTAATTACCTATTAGGACTACAATGACTATTTTTTAGAATTCTTACAAAAACTTCCTAAAAGAATCCCAAAATAAATTAGGGTTTTAGACACCCATTAGGATTCTTCATAACATACCTAAAACTGAGTACTAAATGCGTTTTGGACCAACTCACTCTTCTGATTAACTGAGACTATTTTAAGGGCTCAATTACCTAACTTTTACAAAGCAACACTACCAAGAACTTAACCCGTGACCTTGGCTCTTTCAAAAAAGTTAATAAATGACTTCAATTAAGGGAAAGTGCAATCAATTAGTATCTATGGTCTCTCTAAGCATAAAAGCCCCAAATTGCTCCTAAAAACCGTCAAAACTAGGGCATGCTCAATGTCGACCCTCCCAAATCAATCTCAACTAAAAAAAGGTTTATTATTCATTAAAATGACATCTCCTAATGGTTTCAAACATAAAATTATTCCCTCCTTCAAGCAGATCTCTTGTTGCTACACCTTAGCCACCAACTTAGTTACTCTTCAACCAAGCATTCATGGTGCTCACCAACAATCTCCACTTTGTCTACACATTAGATGGTTAGACAACTATCATACATGTTACACTGGGTCATTACATGAGAATAAATTATTAGTATTCATGGAATGACCATTAATCCATTGAAAACAATTAGAACTGTTATAAATGTTGTTACTTCCTAGGAATATCAGCAAATATAGTGAGAAATAAGAATAAAATAAAACCTTAAAACATGTGTAATGCTCCCAAATATACTTAAGAAAGTTCCTAAAATCATTGGAAATAAATGGAAGTATAAATAATCAATCTATCATAAGAAAATTTGCACAACTTAGTTATTTTATTGTCTTTGAATGCTACAGTCCATACAAATAATGTCCTCTTCATACTGTCCTATCGTCCTCATGCCTTAACCAAGATATATAAGATGTTAAACAACGGTTCCAAGCAATTCCAATTGGTTTCCAATGGTTACAAATCCATTTAAGCCTCTAAACAAGATTTCCCTCCTAATTGACACTAGCCATTAGGATTCAAATAATTGAATTTCTAAATTTTGGTTAATTGCTTTTCTAAGCATTTTATTCTATCAAATTTTATCCTTGACTCCCTAAGGTCTTATTCTATCATGCTTGAATCCTTTAGGAACTACTGGTCCCTATTAGAAGAGATTTGGTCCTAGGGTCCTTATCAGGACCTTTAGGACTTTGAATCTTTACATAGAATCCATTATTACAAAATGCCATTATTGGCTTTAAAACATTCCAATTGACTTTCTTTGATGCTCCTCCATCTTCCAAGGTGTCTTGAGTCTTCATGTGACCATGTGCTCTTCTAGGTTCCCCTACACCACCTCGGGAACAAGGTACATTACAAGCAAAATTTTCTTTTTTGAATAGAAATGCAACATTGACAACAATAATTTCATTAGTGCACTACCATGATATATAATGCAACCAAACAACAATAACATTTGTTACACTACCAGTATGAACATCATTAAAGCCATGAAGGTGATAGGTCAAATTTTCCCAAGGGTCCCATGACCACAATATAATACCGACATTACAAGAAGACACTAGAGACCTTAGACAAACTTTTATGAGCCTCTCAACTTTATTTTTATCCGTAAACCATATTTTTTAACTCAAATGGTCAAGTTGAATCTAGAGTCCACCTAGGAAAGGTCCAAATTTTGACGATACAGGTCAAAAAACATGTTAGACAAGGTCAAATCCTAAATGTGAATATGCTAAAATGACCACAAGGATAATGGGCATCCAAAACAAAAACTAAGTGGAACTAATCTTTGTTACAAATGCATAGCTTTGCAATGATGTATGTGCAGTAGAAGAGGACATATATGTTAAAAATGTCAAATAACTATGAGGTGGAGGGGTGAATCAGTTATTTAGAAACAAATTCTTAAATTTTTTACTAAACCAATAAAACACATAAACCATATAATCAGATCTGTATCAATTAATTCATTAACTTCCACTTTATAGATAAGCAAGCTAAATCAATCTAAAACTTAAGAACAAACAACATCAACACCCTGAACATTAGAATTTACGTGGAAATCCAAACTGGGAAAAACCACAAAGAAACTAATTCTCATGACATGAACACTAATTAACATGATTTTTACAAGGGCTCACTATTAGGTTTCTCACTATGGGTTGGCTCACTATCGGTCGAGCTATCTACCTTAAAATATGAAATATGGCTAATTTCCAATACAAGAAATATTTACTGTTAGAATGTGAATTGATAGAATTGCATGTAACTCTACATGAAATAATTCCAATTGATAACAGATAGATTACTGAGAGAAAAGATCCGATACATACCTTCTTTTAGCATACACCAAAATTATACAACATAGTATTTAGGGCCTTCTTCTATTTTATCGGCTTATTTCATACCATTGCTTGATATACCAAGACAGACTCACACTATATCACCTTTAGTTCTCTATCTCCAACTTGCACATATACTCGCATATGTCTGCATATCACACACACACACACACTTACACCAGATAAAAAAAGGTTTTCTTTATTTATACAAGTATCTGATCATACATATGTTAGCTATGTTGGAAAATTGACTCCTAGAGGACATATGACTATTTTTATGTTGTCATTATGGCAACAAAGTCATATTAAGTTTCTGTCATGAAAGACAAAATGACTAAGTATGGAAGACAGGACAGACAGAGATATACAGAGATCAGCACATCAGGACACATGTTAGAGATCGAGGAAGAGTATGCATGCTTAGATATATGTTCAATGATGTATGTACATACTAATTCCAGACATGCATAGTACAGAATTATTTTACGGAGAAGTTATGAAAGTCTAAGTGAACCAGCAGTATAGGAAACAGAGCATGGAGCCGACTTAGGTCATTTGGATCAGCGTGTATTCTTTTGGTGTGTAAAGGCCAAGTGCCTTTGATAGTATGTTTGTAATAATGTATTTAGTATTGATGTAAGCACACTTAAGCCAATTAGTTTGGAAGCATTGTGTATTTTATATTTAAGGCCGACTAGAGTCTTGTTTTGGGTCGCGCCTATTCAGATATGAACATATAACTATGTAATGTAATTATATATTACATGGGTCAAATAATATGCATGAGTAAGATATAGAAGAGCAGTATAATGAAGTCAGTATGAGATATAGCTGTTTAAGAGAGTAAGAGCATCAGCGCATACACGGAACTGATCAGACAATAGTGTCATTACAGTAGTTCATTTTTGATATAGTGTATATCAACTATCTGAAGGTTGTAGCTTTCATCCAATTGGGCAGTGAGCTCAGGTAGTGATCCATACACCTCTAACAAGGTTTTTTAATAGACTCCTAACAGGGTCATTGTACTTGCATTGTAAAGGCTGCTCCTAACAGGGAAAAGGAACTTTAATAGGTTCATTATACTAGTGCAATATTTATGGGTACTAATTCCCACCAGGGTTTTCCTGTGATCAAGGTTTCCCTGTAATCATATCTTGTGTTATGATTTCTTGTGTTAAGTTTCATTGAATGAATGTTTTGATTTATGTTAAAGTGATGAAATATAATTAATAGACAAACATTGATTCACCCCCCTCTCAATGTTTCTAACAATTGGTATCAGAGCTCTGGTCCTCTGAAAGAAAGTTTAACCACTTGAGGAAATCATGGACTCAGTAGAAGCAAAACATTTGAAAAAGAATCTTGAAGCAGCTCTTGAAGATCTTGATAGATCTGAAAAAGAAAATGAAGAACTTAGACTGAAAGTTGATGGCTCTCAAATACTTATCAAGAAACTAAGAAAAGATCTGAAAGATTGTTCTACAAGTGATTTAGGGAAAATGGTCAAAAAGATGAATGAAGAGAACATGTCTCTGAAAGATAAAATTGAAAATCTGGATGAACAGCTAATAGACAGTCAAATTGCTATTGAAGAAAAGATCAAGGAAAATGAACAATTAGAAGATGAACTTTTGAAAGCAAACATGAAAGTCTTGGAATTGGAGAACATAAAGAAAAAGATGGAATCTGAATTAACAGAAGCAAAAGATAAGATTGATAAACTCCACGCAAGTTCTGATTCACTTCAATCTCAGCTCAATACACAAAAACTAAAAGGTGACACTACTGATCTTGGATATAGTGTAGCACAAGTTGAAATCAATCCATTATAAGAAAGAAAGAAAGCACATGAAGCATCTTCAGAAACAAAGAAATTTGAAGATACTACTGAGGTTAAAACAGAACCACCTACAGGAGAAATCAAACAAGTTAACAGAACTTGTTATGCATGTAATAAACATGGGCATTTGGAAAGAAATTGCAAAGAAGTAAGACCTTTTAATGGTTATTGTTACTCCTGAAATAAGTTTGGTCATAGGGCTATACATTGCAGAACAAGTCAAAGAAATCAGTCACAGTAGAATCACAGAAATATGAATCAAAACAATCAGAGAAATCAACCTCAATGAAATTTGAAGAACATTACATGTCAGATATGTAATTATAGTGGACACATAGCAAAATAGTGCAGCATGATGAATAATAACATCAGACCTCCTATCATTTGTCACTCATGTGGAAAGGCTGGACACATCTCAAGGTTCTATAGACCTAGAACTCAAAAGCAAGAGGATCCAAATAAATCGCTATTTGAAGAAATAGGAGAAGTCAAGTTTGTTCAAGAAAAAGAGGATTCAGGAAAAATATGGGTTGAAGTAAAGAAGAAAAATGAAGAGAACAAAGTAGTTGATGCATCCATAGTGGATGCATCCTCTACTTCTTCTTGAATAGACCTTCTTGGTCTTACGGGGAGCTATTCTAGCTCGGGACCCCTGCGCAGATGGTATACTCACCTCTGAGTATGCACCTATGGATTCATGATTATGAGCACATGATATTGCAGTATGCATGCATGCATTGTCTCAAATGCATCATGATCACAGTTGCAAATTCTCTGAGTAATTTGCGTATAGTTGCAAACATTAAATGCAGTAGCTTTTATAAAAGAATGTAAATGTTCGATCTTCTTCACACTTGCATTTGAGATCACAGAATTCGAGACCACTGGAGCACTGAGCACCAAAGAATGGAAGCATAATAGATTTGGCAGTTAATCAAATGGATAAGAAGGTGAAATAGAACCATAGCAGTCATGCCATTTCAAAATTTTGTGAAACCCTACTTAATCAGGTTCCAAGTAAGTATGGCAACCCTATTTGTTTTCGACATTGCTGAGAGGAAGAGATTTTTTTTTAAGAAGCATCCACTCAAGTCAATTCTAGATGATGTTGAAGGAGCATTCTCCAAAACCCCACTCAGAGTTGTGCACGTGGAAGATATCCGTGCATACATTTACTGGAAGAAGGAAAAAGTAGGAGATATCAGCATAGCCACTCATATGGGATCTATGATGAAACCAGACTACACATTCAAGGATGAGTTCGTGCATGAGTTTGATGAGCTAGAATGGGTGAAGATTTTACTAAGTAGAATACATGATAACCTTTACTAGATTGGTGAGGTTCTTGTTCGCATCACTACATACCTAATCCATGAATTAACTGGACTTCCTAAGACTGGACCAATTCTTCCTACTGGCAAGGATGTTAAGAAGCAATTTGAACAAGTTTGCTTATCTACAAGTGACAAGCATGGGATGACAATTGACCCTATCAAGGAAGATGACATAAAGCTTCTAACTATGATACTTGGGTATAAGTTACAACAAGCAAGAAGATTAAATAGTGTCTCTGTAGCAACAGTCCTAGCAACTATTAGAATGGTGAAGGATAACACTTAATACAATCTATGTGAGATATTGTGCGCTCAATTTATTGACAACATTCAAATCATCAAGCATGACAGGAGCAAGACATTCAGGTTTGGATCTTTGATCATCTACTTGTACTTCCATATTGTTGAAAAGGTTTGAAACCTTTACCTAGACAGGAGCAAACCCACAATGTATCAGATTTCACTTAAAGCCACTTTAGAGAGCAGTGTGAGGGATGAAATGGATATGGATATCAATACATTTAGGATCAAGATGCAGAAAAGGTTTAGATTATCTAAGAAGATAGTTGATAAATATAAGGATACCATATGTTTCATGGTAGAAACAGATTGCACTTGCATGGAGGTAGTTGAACCTAGAACCA
>MU225537.1:4399218-4414633 GCA_018584345.1 Thuja plicata
AATGAAGTTGATACTATCTTACACAGTGCTGATAACAAAAGGAAGGCATCTAGAATTACATCTAGCATTCTAAAAATTCATGGGGTCACACAAGAAGATTTAGACAAAGCAAAAGAAGCCAAGATTGAAAAAGAACTTGAGCAATTTCATGCACAAGTAAAAATTGAGAAGACTGACGACATTCAAAAGAAGAAGAAGAAAAAGAATGAGGAGAGCACCTTTGCGCGTCTACCATTATTGACCTAGACTCATCTCCACTTTTTGTACCAAGCAAGAAAACTAGAGGAAGGAAACAAGTGCCTACAAGTCATCCATCTTCAAGGACTATACAGAGCATAGTAAGAAGTACTCAAGCTCCTCCTGAGGTAGGTTTCAGACCTAGTCTAAATGTCTTAAGGAACAGGATTGTGAATGAAGGTAGACTAGATACAATTGCTAAAGTGTATGACAAATATCAAGAGATTGATAAAACTGAGATACACTCTATGATCATCTCTCACATGATTAAGTTTAAGAAGTCAATTCTTGAACTCAAAACAGTGATACCTGACAAGTTATGGAACATACTAGAAATAATGAAGAGACATGCAATTGAAGAAGATATGAGGATAAGAGAAGAAACATTAGATAATCTTTACAATGCAAGTACAATGACCCTATTAGGAGTCTATTACAAAACCTTGTTAGCCTATGAAATAAAATGTTAAACACATCACCAAAGAGCCAAATCTAAATGCATAGCCTTCCTCAACAACCATCTTCACATTCTCAAGAAAATTATCTAACAACATCTCACATAGGATAAATTGAACATTTTCTCTAACCATCTTATGAGAAATATAAATATCCATAGCTGAGGCAACACCATCACAATTCTGAAATTGAATTTTATATGAAATGTCATTGCCAAAATACCTCACCACATGATCAACAAGGGTATTTATCTAGAGCGTACGTTGATCACAACCAATAGTGGTCAACATCTTCACCTCTTCATAACTTATTAATTTCTTTCTTGGAACATCTCCAATGCTACACAATCATGTAATATATTCAATTATTTTCTTTGTCACGTGATAGGACTTGTCCCATATTAGGTTTTGACCCTAAAATTGACTCTGCAAAAACATAATGAACTCCTTTTCATCACACCAAGGGAATTCACCTCATAAATCCAAGCCATGATTTCATACTCTCTACAATTTTTCTTTGGACAAACTACTCTCCATATGCCTGATTCGATCATGATCAAATTCTTCAATTTTAGACTTCTTCATTATTTTTTCTACAACCACATCAGGAACATGAACACCAACTGGATTCCATGATTGTACTTCACAAAATCTTATTCCACCTTATGCTCTACTAAACACTTCAAAATTTTAGCTTTGCAATAGCTCCAAAATGATTTCAAAAGTTTGCATTTATAACCTTGAGACATCAAATTGTTTTTCCCACCTAAAATTAAATATCGTTGATGCAATTCAACTGCACAATGCACATCAATCAATCAATAATTAATTACAATTATTATATGTTCAATCATCATATGAAAGACAAGATAGTTGCAACTGATATCTCCTTAGAGCAAGGTAAGTGACTGATATAGCATTTTAACACTCCCACTGAGCTAAAGAATTTGGCTTAGTTATCAAAAGAGCTAGTATTGGGATCTGGTACCACAAGGCTCTCTTCACAAACAAATTATTTGTTCCTCCATGTCATACCAGTCTTTTGAGATCCACTTGAAACTAAAACATTATTCTTTTCTTCAGCATTTACTGTAGCACTATCAGGTCTACATGTGTTAGCATAATGACCAATCTGACCACATTTAGAATAGTTTAATTTCCTCTTACCTGATCTTACTAAATGGAATCTAGATCTTCATTGATTAGCCTTGTGAGAATAATTGACAAACATAACAATTCCCATGAAATACATTATGCATTCCATTCGAGTTATTTGATTTAGAAACTTGACTTTTGCATTGACTTTCTTTATGACCAACCTTTTGACAACTAAAACATTGAATCTTTTGATCTTTCCTCATCTTCAATCACCTGCCTTATGACCAAAATTATTTAAAATGTGACAAAAACCATTAAAAGATAAGTACCTTTTGATAACTTGGTTTCCTTACTAGAGACCTTCTTGTAGGAGTATTATGATTCTTGACCTTGCCAACTGCCTTATACATCACCCCTGCTTCCACTACCTTTTCTTTTCTTTTTTTATTTAGATCTAAATATTCACTGATAAAACCTCATCCTTCTTTATCTTTGTGATTATTCTACAGGGATAACAAATGATCCAAAATAGTAGTGCTCCCATAAACCCTAGCTTCAGATCTTAGCATCTTCAATTCTTGACCTAGCTTCTCAGTTTCCTTTGACTTCAACTTGATTATAGTCTTGATATTTTCTTGAGATTTCTTCCATTCCCCTATTAAACATTTAAGTTCATCTTCAGTCCTCTTCCATCCTTCCTTTTTCTATCTTAACCCATCTTTGATAAATTCCTCAGTATTTTTATTGTCATTCAAAATATTCTCTAATTCTGCCACCTTTTCCTTTAATTCCTTCAATTCTTGATTGACTTCCTTATGCCTTTTTTAAACTTCCAAAACTAATTCCTCATTTTACCGATACATGCATTTCCTTCCTTCAGGTTTTATTTCAAATCATCATTTTCTGATTCAATACTCTCAATGTCGCTCATTTTGATTTGTCAATCCTCATCGACATAATATCCTCCTTCCATCTATTCAAACAACCAAGATCTCCCTCAATAAGTTAAGCTATATCTGCAAGGGACCAAGCTCCGATAGCAATTGTTGAACAGGTCAAATAATTTATTATTTAGAAACAACTTCTTAAAAATTTTACTAAATTGGTAAAACATATCAACCATGTAGTCTGATGCGCATCAATTAATTCATTAGTTACTTCCAATTTGCTGATAAGAAAACTAAATCAATCTGAAACTTAAGAACACAAAACATCAACACAATGAACACCATAATTTATGTGGAAATCCAAATAGGGAAAAACCACTGAGAAACTAATTCTCTTGAAATGAACACTGATTAAGGTGATACTGGTTAAGGTGATTTTTACAAGGTCTCACTATTGGTTTGTTCACTACGGGTTGGCTCATTGGCGGTCAGGCTAAATAGATTGAAATATGAAATATGGCTAACTGCCAATGCAATAAATGTTTACTGATAAAATGTGAAAAGATATAATTTCATCTAACAATGCATGAAAGAGTTCTAATTGATAGCACACAAATTACCTATAGAAAAGATATGATACAGACCTTCTACCAGCATACACCAAACTTCTGCAATATAATATATAGGGCATTCTTCTATTTTTTCAACTTCTTTCACACTACTACCCAATATACTAAGATAGAATCACACTATATCACCTTTGGTTCTCTATCTCCAACTAGCACATATACTCGCATCTGTCCCCGCATCACACACATGCTCACACAAACCAAATATAAAAATGTTTTCTTTATTTACATAAGAATCTAATCATACATATGTCGGCCACACCAAGAGTGTGAAGACCATAATAGAAAAAGATACCACAATTATGCTACCACCAACCCTAGATCTAGGTCATACATAATAATATGTTACCATAGGATCCAAATATAGGTCACTCTTAATATATAAACACTTCATATTACATTCGCCAAAAAGATAAGTAAATTCTAGAACCATCAAAATACAAAAAACCAGCAGTTCAAAAAAAAATTCAACAACAAATAAATGAGAAGTGATAAAACCTATCCATCAAAATATATGATCACATTACTAAAATTCCTGATGAATTGCGAGAAATTCTAGATATCATAAACACTTGGGACAACTCTGTAAGAAAAATAGTCAATAAATACCGACATGTAACTCCAAACATTGAAAGTACACAAATATATGGAAAGATGTAATTCATAAGTAGAACTAAGTAAACTTACCACTGAGCACCAAAACTGTATGTACTGAACTTGTTCTTCATATAAACAAAACCACTACACTCGATAACCACAACTATCTAACCAATACTGTGAGGAAGTCGGTATGAAGGTTTTGACATTAATGATAGAAATGCTAGAAACATCTCCATTTGTATAAAAAATATACATAGAAAATAATAACATATGCATAGAAGGACTTTCTTATATTCATAGGGGCAACAAATGTATGTTCCTCTAATTAAGGTAAATGCACAAAATATTTTGGTATATGTACAAGAAGAGAGCCATGAATAGGAACTTAAGGTTTCGGGGCTCTAACTCCTTTGTCTAGTCCACTAAAGGTTATTTCCTATTCCAAGAGACATTGGAGAAGGAGATATTACAAATGTCATACAAGTGTAATGCATCATAATTTCATCATTTTAAAGCATGTATCTATGCTATACAATATGAAACCAGGAGAAGATACAAGAATTACATAGCATATCCATCTGAGATAATCAAGTTCTTGGAATTAAATACATGCATGTGATAACATAATAGTAATATAGATACCCCATCATATATGTATAATCTACACTATCTACATACACAAACCAGTTTACAAATGAGAAAGTACACAATTTCCAAATTATAACATAATAATACAATACATGGAAATAATATTAGGGTACACCATCATGAATTTACAAGTTTGGAGGGGTTTCAAGTACTGTATAGGACCACTCGACACAAGTACACCAGTTACCAATGGAAGTTGGTCACACCACCTGGCCACAAGGAACCCTCAAGCCTTCTCCCACTATGCTCATGGAGATAACCACGTAGCCCATACACACAAGAAAGTTTCACACACACAGTATACACACATGTGAATCCAAAATACCACACCATCCACAAGAGGCATGATCGCACTAAATATAAAGTTTCACACACATATGCCCAGGTGTACCACCAGAAAGGTTAAGGTATAAACACCATACAAGTAACAAGGGCTCAACATCACATGACCACTGACTCACTAATAAACATGAGTGAGTGCATAGTCCAAGAATGGGAGTGTCATTTCATGACCATTTGGCCCATGTGATGCTAAGAAATCCACTCATGAAGATGAGGAGATAGGCATGCTAGAACTCCAAGCACTTCTCCACTACATCTTTGGCTAATGGGAGCCCACAAGGCATGTAAGATGAATCTTTGTGTTGGTAAGAGACACTGATGTATTGTCCTAAAAAGTAAGCACCCTTATTAGGTGCTCATTTTTAGCCCCATTTTAGTGTATATGGGTTCCCACATTAATTTCACATTCTCCTAAGCGCTTAGTGGACCTTTTTATTAATTTAAATTAATTTATTTTAGCGCCTAAAGTGGGTTAGTATTAATTTAAATTAATAGTATGCATCCTCCTTTATTAATTTATATTAATATTATGGGTCCTTCTTTATTAATTTAAATTAATATTATGTGTCTCCTCTTATTTTCTAAATTGGGTTAGACCTTTATTAGTTTAAATTAATATTTTGTGGTCTCTCTTAATTTATTCTCACAAGAAATCTTATTGTAGCCAATTATTTTATTTCCTCACTTTTAGATGGGTCTCGCCTCATTTTAAAGGTCAAGGCACATTTTATACATCTATCATGTCATCCTAGAGGTAATTTCACTTTGAGATCTCTTTATAAAGGCCTCTCTTCCCATTCATTCAACACCAATTACACATAATCAATCAAGCAAATCCTCAAGATCTTCAATGCATTCTTCTTCCTCTTCATTAATCATTGTAAAAAACTACAACATCCATCATTCAAGGATTTGGGTTTCATGATTTCCTATTTGGTTTTTGTGGAGTTTAAGCTATTGCATCAACACTTGTGATCACATCCAAAGAGACATTGCCTCATTAAGGTATAAGGTGATTTATGTTTCATATCTAGCTTCTATTTCATCTTTCCTTATGCAATTTCAATTCAAATTAAAGGTTGATCACTAAACATGGGTTTGACCAAGGAAAACCCCTTTCCACAATTTTTTTTCCCATTTTTCTGTGTTCTGGAACAAATTAAGGAGTTGCGGTTTTGGATCTAAGAATTACATGTGGAGTCGCAGGATCTAGGAAAATTTCATCAGTTTTGGCTTTATCAAGAACAAGTTGACTTGTCAAATTGTCCATAAAAAATGGCTTGTCCCTACCCTTTTTGATTGAAAATTTTGGGACAAAAAGATTCAGGTCCCTGCCTTCCAGATTTGAAGTTACAGCTGGATCCAAAACTCTGACAGCTGGGAAATTCAGTTTCAAAGTACTAATTTCTCCATCTCATTTCCAGGCGCACTTGTTCTTACTTTTTTTTCCCTTGAATTTACTTTATCATATCTATTATTAAACCAAATCTCTTAAGGAATCAAATCCCCATTGCATTAGATCTTACATTAGCATCTATCCTCCTTCGGTTGTGCTATTTATATTCTCTTTGTGAGGGTTTGTATTCCAATGTATGTAGGACTTGGTAAATAATCTACATCTTATCCTTTCTTACTATTTCTTATTATATATTTTGGTGAACCCAACTCATAACATTTCCTCCTTTTAATTTTGGTGGTTAGATCCTCCTTGTCTAGACCTACTTATATGCATTACATTATTTGATATTTACATCATACATTTGCTACATTGTATGTATTTAGATTTTCTTTTCATGCATTACACTTTTTCATAGATCCATTACATTCTTTCATGTTTACATGTTTGAAAACAAAAAAAAAATACCAAAATATTTTATTTGATGCATTACCTAGTATCATTGCATTTTGTAAAGACAAAAACAAAATTTCGTGTTATTCCATGCATGTTTTTTACTTTTAGGTTGGTCTTAAAATGTATATTTCATCAATTCAATAGTGGATTAGCCTCTCTTTTATCACTTTATCCCTCTCCTAAGGATCCCCTTCTCCATGAGGCCATACCAGTGCAAGAAGATGTTTTTAATCCTTCTTTCAATAATCTCTCTTTCAAGAGAAGTGTTGAATATTGATGTTAACTCTTCTCTTGATATGTCCTTCCCCAATGAGAATACATTTCTAAAATTAGATAATTCCCCTTGTGACACCATACCTTCTATCTATTTCCATGATTTACCCTTTAGGAAATAATATTTGATGAATTATGATTCTACTCCTCCTAAAGTTTGCAAAGATCTCCCAATTTGGGATGAGCATCTAGATGATAATGTTGACTATTCTCTCCCTCAAAAAACAACATTGTTGAAAGAGGATGATATTTTGGTTGAAATTTCTTCTACTTACTCTAAATATTATGCATTCATGCTTGATATTTCTCCTTCTCCTAAGATCTACTCCCTTTATGAGGATATTTTGGATCAAGAGGAGGACATTGTAAATACCTTTCTTAATATCACCTTACCTTCATTTGACATCCCTTTTAGAGATGAAGCATTAATGGAAGCCCTTAGTATCCATTCTTAAATTTTTCTCACTCATAAGGAAACCTTGCAAGAAGATGATAATATTATTACTAATTCCTTTGATGCTCTCCCTTCTAGCGATGAACCCATGAACAAACAAGAGCTTGATCAAGTTAATGTTGTCAGTATTTTGAGTAATGAAGAAACAAAGTTTTTTGTTCATATTTCTCATGATAAATCTCCAGTAACCACCAAACTTTTGATTACTTTTAAGGGATACAATCAACAATATTCTACTCAAACTTTCACTACACCTATGATTAATGTTAAAGGATATAATCAACCAAGTTATTTTTGAACTCAGAGTAAACCAATCATAACTATAAAAGGAAAATATAAGAGTCCTTTGGATTTTATTAAATATTATCATGCGGTGGCTCATACTTATCGCACAAGAAAAAATCCTCAACCTACTAATCCAGTTGTTCCTAATTACCTTCCCCCTTCTCAACCAGTGCTTCCTCTAGTATCACACTTCACAATCTTGAAAAAGAGTATGATTTAATAAAACAATTACATACTACCCTTCCAAGATATCCCATTGGGAGCTCCCTCAAACTTCTCCTACATATCATGAAGCTTTGAAAAAATATTTAATCACTCTTCCATCTCCACCACCTACATAGGAAAACATTAATTCCTTTTTGGAATGTATACATGCTACTACTCCCCCAAATCAAATTGTGTTTACTCAAGATGATTTACCTTCTAAAGAAGTTCAAGATCAACATGATACCCTTATGGTGGTTGTCCTTATAAATGGAAATCTTATTCGTAGGACCTTAATTTATAATGGGTAAGGATTAAATGTTTGTAGCATTGACTTGTTGCATGAAATCAAAGCTGATGTTTCAACTATTAAACCTTATTATATTCTTATTCGTGGCTTTGATAATGTTTCTAAACATTGGGTATTATTACATTTCATGTTAATGTAGGTCAAGTTATCTTATCTACTTCTATTCATGTGATTCCTGGGCCCCTTAACTATAATCTTCTATTGATATGAACTTGGCTAAATGTACATGCTTGTTGTAGATGATAGACTGAATAGTTGTTTGCACACTAAATCAAATATTAAACCTGAGTCCACTAAAGATAAAAAAGAATCATATTTGGAACCTAAAGATGATCTTTCTCCTACTAGTATCCTTTTGGATGACGATTGGGGATCCTTATATTTCACACCAACTTATGTTGGAGAATACTAAGTCCCAACATTTGAACCTGAACAATCTAAATATGACCAAGAATCTAACATTATAACTTCTTTGTCTACTAAGCTTAGTAACAATTATGTTTCAGTTTCTAATCATAATAAATTATTAGAAACTAGCAAGCCTGATTGTTATGACATAGTGACTTATGAGGCTCCATTGACTCTTTACGATATGGCTTCTTATTATGGTTCAGGTTATCATTTCTAGAAAAATAGGGATTCAGTGGGAATGGATGTGGAAAACATGAAAAAGGAATTCAAGTGCCCTTAGGAAATGAGGGGCTTGAACGTTATTTTAGATTAGGGTTTAATCCTTATAAGAAACCACAACAAGTTTCTCTCAATGTCAATACTATTCAAGATACTATCCTTGATGTCCTTCTTGCTACAAATCCAACCTTAGAACATAAGGATTCTAATCAAGATAACCCTATTAAATCTCTATTTCCTTCTTCAATTCTTCCTCCAATAAAAAATCTTCAAGATAATGATTGGGGAACATTAGAATTAAAACTAACTTTCTGTAACAAAGACAAAACTTTTGAATTTGATAATCAAACACCTTCATATGACCAATGTATCGATATTTGTTGGGCTTCTATAAATTTTAATTCAATTCCATCTAGAAGAGAATGTTATCTTAAATATATATAAAACCTTCTTGATGGACATGGTAAAGGATGTGTTCAAAAAATTATTGAAACCCATGAGAGACCTACATCACATTTTTCTAAAGAAACTCCATGTTTCCAACCTTCCCATTTGTCCAATAAATCTATAATTCATCTCCTAATTTCTCTTCACAATGAGAGAATGTTTTGTTTGATATTTTTAAAGTCAACTTAATTACTCTTCCTTTGAAAAACAAACAAGAAAAATAGCAAACACAAAAAATACAATTCTTCCAATTGTATGTATCATCAAATTCATGGCCATAAGACTAATGAATGTTATAATTTGACGTATAAAATTCAAGAATTCATTGATTGAGGTATAATTCAAATGACATCTAACAATGAATGGAACCTTTGTCATGATCATTCTAAATAACATCTATGTTCCTATTATGTTTCTCCTCAATATGTGACATTGCTAAGCTTGTCCTTTGCGGGCTCATTGTCACTTATGGTGTTGTAATTTTAAGGTGAAATAATAATTTGTGAGAAACATAAGAGTTCTTATTCCTTGTCTCCTCACTTGTGGGGAAAGAAAACTATTTCACTCTCTTATTAATCCTAAGGATCCATTTTCTCCCTTGCTTTACTCATTTCTTTTATAACATGATATCCTTTCTTGCAAGGATTTGTTATTTTACGTAAGGATCGTCTCCTTTTTGGGAGATTTACATCCTGAGTTGCATCCTTATGATTTCTTGAAAGTGCATGTCTATTATAAATGAAATTTCACTTAGGAGGCATAATGTTTCATCCTTTGTCAAGTATCCCCTTACCTAGCAATGGGGAAGGTGTGTATACTTGATCCTCCTTCCTCTTTTTTTCTCTTCCTTTCTAATAGATCTTATATACCTTGTGCACGTGCTCCTTTTATAACATGATGTTCTTTCTTACATGGATTTTTTTTTTTTACACAAGGATATTCTCTTTTTTTAGGAGATTTACATCCCGATTTGCAACCTTATGATTGCTTGAAAGTGCATGTCTATTATAAAATATCTATCACATAAAGTATATAATGGGTTATCTCTTCCCTTTCCTGCATGCTTGGGGGGAAAGGTTTCATTTCTCAATATCATATTTCTTTCTAAGGATTCACTTTATGTAAGATATTTGGTCTTTATTTATCACATGATATCCCTTCTAGAATGGATTTATTATTTTATGTAAGGATCTTCTCTATTTAAGGAGATTTACATCCTGATTTATAATATTTTCCTTGCTTTCAAAGTGCGCATGTCTATCCTAAACAAATTCCCTTTTTTGAGGGCTTAAAACTATGTTATCCTTCATCAAGAATCCCCTTTTCACCTAGAAAAAGGGGGGCTAAAAGGGTGCATTCTTGTTATTCTCCCCTATTTGACTTGAAGATGTTATCTTTGTTCAATACCTCCTCTTGAAGGTAGATTTCTTGCAGAAAAGATCTCTTCCTTTCAAGGTTCTCTTTCCACAAGAAGAATATCCTTTCATGATTATTTATTTTCTTAGGTAACAAGAGTTGTCACTCTTTGCTAAGATTATAGCATAAATCATTTCTTTAGGGATATCTTATTATTGATGGAATTAGATATCCTTGATTCTCTTTCCTTATGATTTCACCTATTTTTCCATCATAAGGAGGGGAGCACATATATGACCTTCCTTGTACATTGTGCAACTTTTTTTTGTTTATTGATCCCTAAGGATATAATACTTTCCTTAGGAATGATCATCCTTTTTAGTTCCCTATGGAGACAATGATTTTTGAAGTATTGGTCCCCATAAGTCGCCCCTAAGCGCAAATTTTTTCAAGCCACCCTTGAGCAAAAAATTTTTCAAGCCACCCTTGATTGCAAATTTTTTCAAGCCACCCCTAAGCACAAAGTTTTTCAAGCCTCCCTTGATCACAAAATTTTTCAATCCGCCCCTAAGTGCAAAATTTTTCAAGGTAGAATTGGCTAGCATAAACAGCTTGGAAAAACATCAATTATCCTTCCCTTTCTTTGGGATAAGTGGAACTAGAATAATACAACTTGATATCCTATCCTTCCCTTCTTCTTCTTCTCCCATGAATCATGTAGCATAACACAACTTGCTTTCTTGTTGGATTTATGGTCTCTCTTTATCCCCCTCCATGCTCTCAGAGATATTCTAGTGTGTTAGATCATGGAGAATTGTCTTATATTTTATGTGTGCTCTTTCTCTTTTCAGGTGACTACTTGTGCTTTTGCAATATCTTTCTGATCATGATACTAGTGGTTGAGACATTTTATTTAGCAAGGTCTCTTCAACTAGCTAACTTGGAATCTTAGTAAGCTCTAGGATTTTGTTGTTATATTATGTATCTCTGTATATATATGTATCAATTAAGATCCTTGGTTTGGGGGCTTATGTCCTTAAACTTAGCGATATCTTATCTCCTTGTAGTTTGTTCATGATCTTCATCTTTCTCTCTTTCTGATACTTTACCATGAGCATGAGGTGGACTCATACTCTCACTAAAGTGGAGGCTAAATGTATTGTCCTATAAAGTAAGCACCCTTATTAGGTGCTCATTTCAGCCCCATTTTAGTGTATATGGGTTCCCACACTGATTTCACGTTCTCCTAAGTGCTTATTAAACCTTTTATTAATATAAATTAGTTTATTTTAGCACCTAATAGTGGGTTGGACCTTTATTAATTTAAATTAATATTATGTCCTCCTTTATTTATTTATATTAATATTATGCATCCTCCTTTATTAACTTAAATTAATATTTAAATAAATATTATTCCTTTATTAATTTAAATTAATATTATGTGTCTCCTCTTATTTTCTGTTAGAATAAATGAGAGCGGGGGTGAATTAGTGGCCTTAAAAATAATTCCAATAATCCATCCAAAACTAATATCACAAATACAATATCCTCTAGTTATCTTTCAGTCCTTCAAGATGTATGCCTTTAAGTAATCTTATCAAATATATACTGCTTGGTTAGATATATTGTTTATCTTTTCTAAGCTTTACCGAGTAGCAGTAATTAAACTTAGTGTTTACCGACCAATCTTGTTTTAGTAATGTGTAAAGAAAAACATCAAAGCAATGAACCATATACACATTTGACACATGGATTTTTAACGTGGAAACCCTATTAAGGAAAAAACTGTTGGAAATGAGATAAGTAACTGAGAGGGGAGGGGTGAATCATTTACTCCAAAACAAATCCTTGTCCCTTAGATGTCTAAATACTTTAATACTATTACTCGGGTGTTCCTTCTGTAACTCGAGTGTCAAAGCAATATTTAATCCAATTATACTTTAGAGATTAAGTGCAGAAACATAAAACATAAAACAAGTAACAAGTACACATATGACACCAAGATTTAATGTGGAAACCCAATATGGGAAAAACCACCAATGTAACTAGTTACTACTTTCACTCTTCTAAAGTGAGCCATGTTAGGAGCCAACCCTGTTAAAGGTTACAATAACACACTGTTAGGTGTGACCTTGTTAAAGGATTTAATCACCCTGTGAGGAGTGCCCTTGTTAGAGGTCTTCAACACTTCAATCTAGAAATTATACCTTGTGAGAGGATTTAAAAAAGACTGTTAAGTTTACTCTGTTAAGAGATTTTAATCACTGCTACAATTTTTAGAAAGTAACAATGGATTGACATGTATACGTAAGAAACTGTCTTTGCTGATTCAGATCTCTTCTTGATTGTAACTAGATCCTTTCTGATCAGATATTCTATTGTAGCTCTAAGTGTTTTGTACTTAATCAAATTCCCATCTGATTTCACCTTCACCCTTCATGTGACAGAATTCCACACTTCTGCCTTTTCACTTCCACACACTTAGATAACAACAACCAACACATTCAATCCAAACTTGACCTTTCATAAATACATGATAAGCCCTTTCAAGTCAGCTTGAATAAACTCTAAATGACAAATCATAATACAGTCGGCCTCATGTAACCATTAATTACATAATATAAATCATTGTTTAGTCGGCTGTAACTGAATGCCCGACCAAGACTAAAATGCCCGAGTGAACTCGGTCAACACTGAACTTCTTCAATGCCCGACCTCAACTCATTTTGTTTACCAACTGTGCTCAGTATGAATGTAGACATTAGTGTAAAACCACTACATAAGTGTATATACATGTGTAACATCAATGACAATACACAATTGAATAATTGTCTTCAACAATCTTCCTCTTTGGCATTGATAGAAACACATCATGTCATAATACAAAGAATTGTGGAGCAACATAAAATTTCTTTAATGTCTTTAGCTTCATTCTGATTCTCCCTTTGACAATGTCCTTAGTTTCATTCTAATTCTTCCTCTGACAATGTTCTTAGCTTCATTCTGATTACTATGTATTATAGAAAACTCTCCCTCTTTGACAATAGATGCCAAAGACTCTAATTTCTCAAATCATATTTCTGTTTGAAGTTGTAATGTACCTAAATGTACTAATTCATCTACAATGGGCTTTGATATATCTGCATCAACTGGAAGATTTTCACTGTCGCTCAGGTTGATGCATCACTAAACTATATTTTAGTGATCTTCAGGTAGGGGAAGTACCCCTAGTTTTTCTCTAAGATACAAGAATGCATCCTTAGGTAAGGGTTTGGTGAATATGTCTACAACTTGTTCTTTGGTGTTTACATATTCCAACCTTACTTCTCTATTTTGTACTAATTCCCTCAAGAAGTGATATTTTATTGCTATCTGCTTAGTTTTGGTGTGCATCACAGGATTATTTGAGATGTTAATGGCACTCATGTTGTCATAGTAGATAATAAATGGTTCTTTTATCTCTTCCTTCATTCTTGACAACAATTGTTTGATTCATATGATGTTAGAACAGTTCACTACTGCAGCAACATATTTTGCCTCTGTTGTAGACTGAGAAATACAATTTTGTTTCTTGCTAGTCCAAGACACTAACCTTTTTCCAAGAAATAAATCTCCACCACTGGTTCACTTCCTATCATTGACACTTCTAGCCCAATCAGCACCAATGAATTCTTTTAAATCAAAGTTTCCACCTTTCTTATACCATAAACCATAGTCTTTAGTACCTTTCAGATATCTCATAACTCTTTGATTTCCATTAGGTGATTATCTCTGGGATTAGCTGAAAATATTGCAACAATACCAACTACCAATGCAATATTAGTTTTGGTGTGCACAACATATTGCATTTTTCCAATCATGGATCTGTAATTGGTCTGATCTACCTCTTTTGAATCATCATCCTTAGACAATTTATGTCTAGTACGCATGGGTGTTCCAACAGGTTTGGAATCTTCCATACCAAATTTCTTGAGTATCTCCTTGATATATTTTGATTGAGTAATTTAGATACCATCCTTCATATGATGTACTTGTAAAGAAACAAAAATTTTGATCTCACCAAATATAAACATTTCAAATTCTTTGCTCATAGCTACAGAGAATAATTTGCATAGGTCATCATAACCAGTGAATAATATGTCATCAACAAATATCTCTTCTAACAATATATTTTTCTATGGCCCTTATTTGATGTATAGGCTACTGTTATCATTGTTTCTCTAAAATCCAATGCTTATTAGATAGCTATGTAGTATTTCATACCAGGCTCTGGGCACTTTCTTCAGTCCATACAAAGCTTTGTGTAGTTTTCAAACCATATTCCTTCTGTTGGGATCAATAAAGCCTTCTGGTTGTTCAATGTAGACTTCCTCTTCTAGGATTCCATTCAAAAATGTAGATTTCACATCCATCTGATATACTTTGTATCCTTTATGTGCAACATATGCTAGAAGAGTTCTAACTCCTTCAAGTCTTGCAACAGGAGCAAAAGTTTCTCCATAGTCAATACCCTATTCTTGAGCATATCCTTTACAAACTAGTTTGGCCTTGTTTCTAGAAACTTTCCCATTTTCATCCATTTTGTTTCTGAAAACCCACTTGGTTCCAATCACATTCTTGTCCTTTGGCCTAGGTACAAGAGTCCAAGTTTTGTTCTTCTCAATCTGCTCAATCTCTTCATTCATTGCCTCTATCCAACTTTCATCAT
>MU225537.1:4414683-4428288 GCA_018584345.1 Thuja plicata
GCCTCTATCCAACTTTCATCATTTAATGCATCTTTAACAGTTCTAGGTTCAAATTCACTTAGTAAGCATGTACCTTTTAGTTTATTTCTTGTCATTACACCTTCTGTCTGATCTCCAATTATTTTCTCAGGTGCATGATGCCTTCTCACATATCTAGAAAGTACCGGATCCTTCAATCTATATTATGGACTTGATCCACTAGGTGTATCATTCTCAAACATTCTTTCTTGTTCCTCTATCTAATACTCAGGTCCCTCTGACTATGACTTAGGTCCATCTATCTGAGACTCAGGTCCTTTAGTCTGTGACTCAGGTCCCTCTGTGTGTGACTTGGATCCTTCTACTAGCAGTTCATGTGGCACATTTTGCAACTCAGGTAGTACAGTTTGTGTCAGTATATGTTGTCCCATCACCATTGGTTGAGTCATAGGTATAGTATCAAGTTCATGATATACAAAGTTTATATAGTCTTGAGGCTCTTTACTGCTTTTCTCTTCACATTTTTTTGCAAACTCATCAACCTTGACATGTACACTCTCTATGACTTTATGAGTAGTAAGATTCAAACATTTGTATGCTTTTCTTTTACATGAGTAACCTAGGAATATTCCTTGATCACTTTTTGCATCTAGTTTTGCATTTCTTTCTTCCTTCAAGATGTAGCATCTACTTCCAAATAATTTGAAATAATGAACATTAGGTTTATAGCCATACCATAATTCAAAAGGTGTCTGATTACTACCTTTCTTCAGTTGAACTTTGTTCAAGGTGAACAATGTAGTGCTGATGGCCTCCTTCCAGTATTTGGCAGAAACATTCTTTTCAATCATTAAGGTTCTGGCACAATCCATAATGGATTTGTTTCTCCTTTCTGCTATTCCATTTTGTTGTGGTGTACTAGGGGAAGATAACTATCTTTTGATTCCTCTTTCATTGCAGAATTCATTGAACTCATTACAAATGAATTCTCCTCCTCTGTCAGATCTTAGGAATTTTAGTTTCTTTCATGTTTCTTTTTCAACTCTTGCAAGATACCACTTGAATTTTTTAAAAGCTTCTGATTTCTCTCTGAGAAACATGACAGTGATCATTCTGGAATGATCATCAACAACCAAAATAATTTTTTTTCTCTAGTATAGCTTATTGTTCCATTTGGTCCACATACATCATTATGTACCAATTCCAAGACTTCATCAGTATTGTAATTATTTCTCTTGAAGCTTGTCTTGCTCATCTTTCCAATTTGACATTGTTTGCATATTACTAACTCAGGTTTCTTCAAGATAGGAATACCTCTGACTCTTTTGTTCTTGCTTATGTTTACCAGATTGTCAAAATTCACATGACACAACCTTTTATGCCATAACCATATTTCTTCTACTTGTGCAATAAAGAATGAATCTTCAGTGAGATCAAGATAGAATAAATTACCTTTTGTTTTCCTTCCAGTTCCAACTAGGTTCCCTTTACCATCCAGGAGCTTGGCCTTACCATTCATAAATTCTACCTTGAAGCCAATGTTGTTTAGTTGTGCTACACTGAGTAGATTTCTCCTTAATCCTTCAACCCAATAAGCATTGTCACATTTTATTCCTTCTATCAGAACAATGCAACCTTTTCCTTTTACGGGGCAAGGTTCAACATTTCCAAAACTGACACTTCCACCATCATATTGTTCAAGATGTTCTAACTTTGTCTTATCACAAGTCATGTGATGAGAAAAACCACTATCAATTATCCAAGTATCATTTTTATTGATGTGTGAGAAAAGTGCAGTCTTTTCATCTTCCTCATCTAACTCATCCTTAATGGAAATATAAACCATTTCTTCTTCTTCGTCACTGTCAGAATCTTTTGCAATATAACAGGACTTCTTGCTTTTATCATTATAGCTTTTGTGGTTATTGAAATCTTTCTTACCTTTGAATTTTTTAGACTTCCTTTCATCCTTGTCTTCCTTGTTTGGACACTTTGCAGCAATGTGACCAACCTCATTGCATGAGAAATAAATCAATGGTATCTTTCCTCTGTATTTTATTTTTGTGGCTCTTCTTGCAAACAGTGCTTCAATGATGTCAAGATCCTCATCATCAAATTCATCATCATTGTCACTTTCAATCTTCTTTCCTTTAGAGTATCTATCCTTCTTACCAAGGTTCAATTTGGCTTTGAATGCAGACTCAAGATTGCTAGAGCCAGGAGAATAGTTGTCAAAATTGTCCATCTCAAAGGTTGTAAGTCTTCCCACTAATGTATCCAAAGTAATGTCTTTGTTGCACCTCATTTATTGAATGGCTGAAACTCTAATAGCATAGATAGGAAGTAAATTTCTAAGTACCTTGCTGACTACTGTAGTATCTTCAATTAGTCCACCTGCTACTTTGATGGCACTTACAATCTTCTTGATTATTTCACTATATTTTGTGATATCTTCTCCTTCTTTCATTTTTCATTTGGTCAAATTGTCCACTTAGACTTTCTGCTTTAGCTCTCTTTACATTTGCATCACCTGCATGAATGTCCTGCAATTTCTTCCACATATCATAGGCTACAGGGCAGTCCTTGACTTCATCAAATTCTGAATAGCTGAGTGAAGAAGCTATGTCAATCATCATTATGTTATGAAGTTTTTGTTCCATCATCTGTTCCATTAGCATAGTCCCTGTTGGTGCAACATATTTGGTCTTGAAGAATTGTAAACTAGCATCTCCAATAGTAGATAGATGTAGCTTCATTAGTTCCTACCATGCTAGGAAATTGTCTTTGTTTAGCTTTGGGCTCTCCCTCCTGTAAGACATCTCTGATCTTTATCTTAGGATTTGAAAAATTTCCTTAAAGAACATGAAGCTCTGATACCAATTGTTGGAAATGAGATAAGTAACTGAGAGGGGAGGGGTGAATCAGTTACTCCAAAACAAGTCCTTTTTCCTTAGATGTCTAAATATTTTAATACTGTTACTCGAGTGTTCCTTCTGTAACTCAGGTGTCAAAGCAATCTTTAATGCAATTATACTTTAGAAATTAAGTGCAGAAACATAAAACATAAAACAAGTAACAAGTACACATATGACACCAAGATTTAACATGGAAACCCAATATGGGAAAAACCACCAATGTAACTAGTTATTGTTTCTCACTCTTTTGAAGTGAGCTCTATTAGGAGCCAACCCTGTTAAAGGTTACAATAACACACTGTTAGGTGTGACCTTGTTAAAGGATTTAATCACCTTGTGAGGAGTGGCCTTGTTAGAGGTCTTCAACACTTCAATCTAGAAATGCTACCTTGTGAGAGGATTTACAAAATACTATTAAGTCTACTCTGTTAAGAGATTTTGATCACTGCTACAATTGTTAGAAAGTAACAATGGATTGACCTATATATGTAAGTAGTTGTCTTTGTTGATTCAGATCTCTACTTGATTATAACTGGATCCTTGTTGATTAGATATTCTATTGTAGCTCTGAGTGTTCTGTACTTAATCAGAATCCCATTTGATTTTTCCTTCACTCTTCATGTCATAGAATTTCACACTTCTGCCTTTTTGCTTCCACACACTTAGACAACAACAACCAACACATTCAATCCAAACTTGACCTTTCATAAATACATGGTAAGCCCTGTCAAGTTGGCTTGAATAAACTCTAAATGATAAATCATAATATAGTTAGCCTCATGTAGCCATTAATTACATAATATAAATCACTATTTATTCGGCTGCAACTAAATTCCCGACCAAGACAAAAATGCCTGAGTGAACTCGGTCAACACTGAACTTCTTCAATGCCCGACCTCAACTCATTCTATTTACCAACTGTGCTTGGTCCGAATGTAGACATTAGTGTAAAACCACTACATAAGTTTATATACATGTGTAACATCAATGACAATACACAATTGAATAATTATCTTCAACAAAAACCACTTGGGACCGGTAACCCAAAATTTTCACTCTTCTGAAGTGAGCTTGGTGAAGAGCCAACCCTGTTAAAGGTTACAAACATAGTTTTAAGTGTGACCTTGTTAGAGGATTCAAAACTAATAGTTTGTCTTTTGACCTAGCATTCACTATGTTTTCAACAAGAAAACCTTTTGATACTCTTGAGTATCTCAATACATTAAGGATTGTTAAATCCCACTCGGTTAAGAGATTTTATGAATCAATGGTTAAACTAAAACAGTAAATGATATGTTCAATAATATAACTTTAACTTGTATATTTTTAGATCTATTGTTAGTCCATAATACCTCTCTGATCAATGTTCTCTTCAATTCCTTTTCTCCCCTTCTTTCTTCTTTCTGCTTGGTGAATGTGCTTGCTTGTGTTGCTTGGTGTCTGCAGAATTGCTTTGGCTCTGTTATTCAGCCTGCATGATCAAATCTGCATGAAGAATTCTATTTAAATCAAAATTATATTAAACATTCCTCTTTTCATAATGAATTACTTTTCTCTTTATATAGACATGATTAGCCACTCAGTCTTGTTGTCTTTCTTATTCTTGACGTAGAGTGCTTCTTGATCTGTAAATCCCACCATACATTGCTTTAATCTTTAAATATTTTCTTTAGTTGTATTCAGTAGATTTCTCCTTGACAACTGTGAATGAAAATAGCTTTAAATCTTCTTCTTATCATTATTTCTACTAGTCGATGAAAATAAAGTAAACAATCACTTAACTCTAAATATAGCTCTGCTAGCTAAGTAGTTTTGTCATTTTCTAACTCCAGTTGATTTCGGTCATCAACTCTTAGTTTGCTCAGTACCACTTTCTCAAGTACCACTTGCTTGGGTCCTACTAATCTTGAGTAACACTTTTCTCTCGGGGAACACTGTCTTTCGGTGTTGACTATCCATCGGGAAACACTGTGAGCTTCTCGGGGTTCACTGTTCTCGAGTAATCCTATCACTCGATGTATAACTTTAATAATGAAAAAAACTTTGTCTCTTTAGATCTTCAAGTGTTGTAACAATATGTGTATGAGTAATCCCAACATATTATGTTGACATCAATTCTAATACAATACATTAACTAATTTAATGTCTTGCATTTACTTTCTACAGCTCGGTCATCATCAAGTTATCATCTTCAAACATTCAATCAGTTATAGTTCATCAATCTCTCTCTTTGGTATTGATGGAAATATACTATGAAATATGTAATGTAAACATGCCATAACATACCAAACTTATTATTCTATAACCAATTCAAATATCTAACTCTTGGTAAGCTCTTCTAGCTTAGATTTGATTCTTGTAGAGTGCTCTCCCTTTCTTCATTCCCTTAAATGGACAAGTGTAGCAATTCTATCTTTTGATTCTATCTCTCCCTTTGTTGTAGAATCTCTTCTCCCTTTTATAGATAGATATGCAGTGTGTGAACATTTCTCCAATTCTCTCCCTTGGATGGATATTTGTTTCTTTGAATAATCATTGGATCTTTCTCTCCCTTTGTAGAAACTTCTTTCTCTGATCTTTTATGTCCCTTTGACTGATGTTCTTCTCCCTGATGGATATTTCTCTTCTCTCTCTGTGTATGATCAAGATAGATATTTCATTGAATACTTCTCTCCCTTTGACAACAATGCCAAACATAAATATATCATTGAATATTTCTCTCCATCAGCAATACAGCTCTGTAGTTGCCAACAATATCTCTAGTGTTTGGTGTAGATGAGTACCTTCATGTACTAATATGACATTGAAGTCCATTCTCAGCTTGCATCAACATGATTGTGATGAACTATAACTAATTGAATGTTTGAAGATGTTAAGTTTATGATCATGCAAGGCATTAAATCAGTTAATGTATTATAATGTCATTGATGTCAACTTGATATAATCTGCATGGTCATGGATATACTGCCAAAGACTTAAAAGAACCAATGAATCAAAGGCTATGCTATAAGTAATGCATATAAGTCAAGTATTCACAAAGTGACTATATACACCGATGGAGTGCACACCGACGGTCAGAGTAAAAGAGAAAAGTCATAGTTTTGCCCGACGAGCAAATTCACAGCATTACCGACGAGCAAAGTTACAGTGTTGTTCGATGAGAAAATCACAGTGTAACCTGACGAGAAGAATTACAATGTTTCCCAATGAAAAAGGCAAGGATGGAGATCTCAATGACAACTGAAATCACATTGATAGAACAGTTAGTTATCACCGATGACTAACTAAAGTATTGATCGATAGAATAGAGAGTTCATAAGTGACAAAATGCTTAGCTGTCAAGAGCTAAAAATAGACTTAACTGATACTTATCATTGTTTTAATCGACCAGATAAAGCCAGAGATAAGTAATTGATTTAAAGCTGATTTGTCCAGTTGGAAAGAAGATCTCTTTGAGAATAAACTGGAGTTTTTGTTTTAAATCTAATTGTTGAGAATTGTGGATCACGCCAAGGATCAAGAAAGCCAAGAAATGATGAAATCATGTCTATATAGAGACAACATAATTATTTACGAAATTGGGAGAAGAAGAAAGTGATAAGAGGGAAGATGCTAAAGAGATTCTGAAGGAGAAGAAATTCTTCATTTAGACCTGATCAACAAGCTAAGAAAAGAGCTATATTCTACAGACACCGACGAATAGTGAGATAGCATCGCAAAGAAGAACAGTGTGGAGCAAAGGTATTAAATTGATTATATTTATCAGAGAGGTAATGCACTTACAATAGATCTAAAAATCCGCAATTCAAGTTGTATGCGTGAACAGATCACTTTACTATTTTAGTTTAACCATTGAAGCATCAAGTCTCTTAACCGAGAAGGACTTAAAAGTCTTCTATAATTGAGATACATCCCAAGGAGTATCAAAAATTTTGATCATAAAAAGTAGCATTGGATATTCCCAATACCTATTGACAGGTCAAGTGAGTGTTTGATCAAGGATGGTAGCATTAGATGCTAGATACTAAGTGACATACTATTATTTAAATCCTCTAACAAGGTCACACCTAATAGTGTGTTTGTAACCTATAACAGGGTTGGCTCTTAACTGAGCTCACTTCAGAAGAGTGAAAATTTGGGGTACTGGTCCCAGTGTTTTTCCCTTAATAGGGTTTCCACGTTAAAAATCCATGTGTTATGTGTTTATGTTTCATTACTTTACTTTTTTGCATTTCACATAAGCTATTCTAGATTGATTAGTATACTCTAGTTATTTACTGTGTATTGGTAAATAAAAGACTGCTTATCGGTAAACATACAAAAGAAGGTTTTAGAAATCATTCCGACAAGTAGTAATTTGTTATAATTATTTCAAGGCATTCATCTTGTAGGACTGAGTATAACTAGAGGCTTAAAAGTTTTAATAAGTTTTAAAGGGTTGATTTAAGGATTAAAATTTGAGGCCACTGATTCCACCCCCCCCCCCCTCTCACTTATTACTAACAATTGGTATCANAATTTGAGGCCACTGATTCCCCCCCCCCCCCCCTCTCACTTATTACTAACAATTGGTATCAGAGCTTGTGTGCTTAGAAGGAATGTTTCAAAACCTAAGCTAAAGATCACAAGATGAACATATGAGATGTGCCCAAGTTGAACAAAGACAATTTTGCTTCATGGAAAAGCAGAATAACACTCCACTTATCAGGTATTGGAAATGATTTTACTCAATACTTAGATACTGAATATGTGTTGCCCATAGGAGCACCCACAGTTGAACAAATGAGAGAGAATCATGAGCACAACTGCATGATGATAGAGTTTGCTTCCTCACTCTCCGATGCTGAGTTTGAAGATGTCAAAACCTACAAAACTGCAAAGAAGGTGTGGGACAAATTGATTCTTGTACATGGTGGTGATAAGAATGTTCTGAGAGCCAAGGCAAAAAGCCTTAGAGGAAATTTTGGTGATCTCAAGATGAAAGAAGGTAAAAACATCACACAGTACAACCCAAGAATCAAAGATGTAGTCAATGCTATCCAAGGATTTGGAGGTGTACTAGAAGAAGATATAGTGGTAAGTAAAATTCTAAGAACCTTACTGCCTACTTATGCTATTAGAGTATCTGACATACAAGAAATGAGAGTAGTAGCAATTAGCAATGTTACTCTAGACAGTTTGATTGGAAGACTGATTTCATTTGAGATGAACAATTTTGATAATAGTGCCTTACCAAACATAGGGTCTGCATTCAAATCTTCTTTGAGAATAGGTAAATCAAGCCATAAACACACTGTGAGAAAAGATAGTGATAGTGAGAGTGAAGAAGAGTATATTCTTGATTAAATTGAAGCACTTATGGCTAGAAGAATGTAGAGAGGCAAGGGTAAATTACCACTTGTTTGTTTTAATTGTAAAGAGATTGGACACTTTGCTACAAGATATCCTAACAGAAGAAAAGATGACAGACGTAATGATAGGTCATTTGAAAAGAATTTTGACATAGGTGATTACAAAAGAAACTAACAATCAAAAAGAAGAGCTACCCAAGACTACAAGGACAAAGGAAAGAAGGCTAGTTACCTAGCTAAATGCAAAGATGAAGATACTGACACCGAATATGATGAAGACATCGAGATGGTGTTTGTGGTAGTAAAAGATGATTTAGATGATGATGAAGAAAGGTATGTAGAAACTGCACTCATATCTAAAGTTAGTAAAAATGATGACTGGATCATAGATAGTGGTTTCACTCACCATATGACGGGTGACAAGCAAACTTTTCAAACTTTTGAATACTATAATGGTGGATCGGTAAGAATGGGTAATGATACACCTTGTCCAGTTGAAGGTAGAGGAACTATAATGTTGAATAACCTGATAAAATGTGAAAATGTTTATTGGGTGTAAGTATTGAATTATAATCTATTGAGTGTTTCTTAGTTGAATAATTTAGGTCACAGAGTAGCATTTGAAAATAAGAAGGCAAAGATCTTCAATGAATCAGGAAAGCTGATTGGTACCGGTGAGCAGACAAAAGGTAACTTGTTCTATCTGAATGATACTGACACCACTTGTTTAGTGGCTAGAAACGAAGACATATGGTTGTGGCACAAAACATTATGTCATGTGAACTTTGACAACATGATAAAGATAAGAAAAAAGAGAAATGTAAGAGGCTTACCGATGATGACTAAGCCCGACAATATCATGTGTAAGAATTGTCAAAAAAGGTAAGATGACAAAGTCTAGTTTCAAAAGAAAAATCCATACATCTGATGTCATGCTAGAATTATTCCATACTGATCTATGTGGACCAATGAGGACAAAGAGTTATTATGGTGATAGATATTTTATTCTCTTTGTTGATGAATTTTCTAGAGTGATGACAGTTATGTTTCTAAAAGATAAATCATAAGCATTTAAGATGTTTAAATGGTACAAAGAAATGGTTGAAAAAAAAAGTGGGAAAGAATTGAAATGCTTAAGATCAGATAGAGGAGGGGAATTTATTTCAGATGAATTCACTAACTTTTGTAATGAGCATGGAATCATAAGATAGGACTCTGCACGGAGAACACCACAGTAAAATGGAATTACTAAAAGAAGGAACAGATCCATAGTTGATTGTGCAAGGACACTGATGATAGAGAAAGGAATCACCTAAATATTTTGGAGGGAAGCTTTCAGTACTGCTATTTACACATTGAACATAGTACAATTGAAGAAAGACACCAAGAAGACACCTTATGAGCTATGGTATGGTTACACACCCAATGTAAGTTACTTCAAAATTTTTGGTAGTCAATGTTATTTCTTAAAAGATGAAAGAAATAGAAAGCTTGACTCCAAGAGTGATGAAGGAATCTTTCTAGGGTATTCCACCAAGAGAAAGGCTTATAAATGTCTCAATAAAGCCTCTAACAAAATTGTTGAAAGTGCAAATGTAAAGATAGATGAATTTGCAGAGAAGAATGAAAAGGAAAGAACAAAAGAAACAAAGGACTACAACAGGTTTGTTTACAATGAAGAACCTGACACTCTACCCGACCAACAATGTAGAGCTCCCAAGAAATCGATCATTGCACCCGAGCATCAAGCTGCAAATACTGACAATCAAGATATTTCTCAAGATGATGTACCAAGTGATTGAGAACAGAATGATGATCAAGATGATAGACAAAGAGCTAAACCTGTACTTGCCATATATGTCAGAAGGAACCATACACAGAACCAGATCATTGGAGACAAGAAGGCTTGTATGAGAACCAAAAGTAAGTCTGTCAACACAAGATGTCTAATTTGTGATTTTGAGCCAAAATCTATCAATGTTGCACTTGATAATGATGAATGGATAAGGGATATGAATGAAGAGATTGAGAAGATAGAGAAAAACAAGACATGGACACTTGTACTAAGACCAGATGATAAGAATGTCATCGGTACAAAATGGATATTCAAGAATAAAGTGAATGAGAATGGAGAAGTCACCAGAAACAAAGCAAGACTAGTATGCAAGGGGTATGCACAAGATGAATGGATTGACTATGGAGAAACCTTTGCACATGTTGCTAGGCTAGAAGGAGTGAGAATATTTTTTGCTTATGTTGTATATAAAGGCTTTAAGGTATACCAAATGGATGTCAAGTTTGCATTCATAAATGGAATACTTGAGGAAGAGGTATACATTGAACAACCAGAAGGGTTTGTTGATCCAGATAAGAGGAACATGGTATGTAGACTACACAAAGCCTTGTATGGATTCAAATAAACACCCTAAGCCTGGTATGAAAGAATTCATTCCTACCTCATAAGTATTAGATTTGTAAGGACTAGTGAATACAGTAATCCTTATTTGAAGGAAGATATTGATGCTAACATTTTGATTGCTGAGATATTTGTTGATGACATGGAGGCAATGATACGCTATGAAAATCATTTGCAAATGAAATGAGAAAAGAGTTTTAGATGTCTATGTTTGGAGAGATCAAATTCTTTCTTGGTCTACAGATCATGCAACAAGATGAAGGTATTTTCATTACACAATCCAAATACATCAAAGAAGTGCTGAAAATATTCAAGATGGAAGATTCCAAACCAATTGGAACACCGATGGAAATTGGATGTAAGCTGACAAAGGAGGACAAGTCAACAGAGGCAAATCAGACTTTGTACAAATCAATGATTGGGAAACTCATGTATGTTGTACATACTAGACCAAATATTGCACATGCAGTAGGAATAGTTGCAAGATTTTCTACTAATCCCAAGGAATCACATATGACTACTGTGAAAAGAATACTAAGATATATGAAGAATACCAAGGAATATAGTTTATGGTATAGAAGAGAAGGAAAATTTGAACTTAAAGTCTTTACTGACACTGATTGGGTTGGAAATATTGAAGACCAAAAAAGCACAACTAGAGGAGCATTCTTTATGAGTGATAGACTTGTCACATGGATCAGCAAGAAGCAAGCATGCATCTCTTAGTCTACTGCAGAAGCAGAGTATGTAGCTGCTGATGTAGACTTCTCAAATATTGTATGGATCAAACTATTACTGGAAGGTATGCATATGAAAATTCTTAAACCAGTAATTATCTACTGTGATAATACTAGTGCAATAAAAATTTCCAAGAATCTAGTCATGCATGCTAAAACAAAGCATATTGCCATCAAGTATCATTATTTGAGAGAACAAGTTTAAGCAAAGGGGGTGCTACTTGAGTATGTGCAATAAAAGTAACAATTAGCCGATATCTTCACCAAGCCACTATCGAAGGATGCATTTGAGTACTTGAGAAAGAGAATAGGGGTCAGACCCATGTCTACTGGTCAGTAAGATGACTAGGAGGTTGCATCAGCCTACATATTATCAAAATATCATTCATGTTGATGCAAGTAGAGAAATGGACTTCAAAGATACATCTATACACAGCAAGGTATTTATCTACTCTGAGCACCAGAGTTGTTATATTTCTCATGGATTGGGAAATTCAAGGAGTATATTATGGATAGAAAAGATCTATTTGGCATTACTGTCAAAAATATTTGTTTGGCATTTCTATCAAAGGGAGAGATTATATCCATTATCACCTCAGGGAGAGAGATTATAAAATCAGGAAGAGATTATATCCATCATAGTTCCAAAGGGAGAGATGTAATCACAAAGGGAGAGTACATACAAAGGAAGAGAATTCTTGACAAGAGACATCAAAAGATGAGAACAATCAAAGGGAGAGAGTTTGACATGGAAGGAGAACACATCACATCAGAGAAAGAAAGATTCTACATCTATCCAGTGAAGGGATTGAAGACAAAAAGAAAGCTGCAAGAATCAAATCTAAGCTAGGAGAAGCTTACCGAGGACCAGATATTTGTATCGATTATAGTACATAAGATTGGTAGTTTGATGAACTTCAACTGTTATGTTTCATATTGTATTAGTGATAATATAGTGTGATAATGTAGTGTGTTGCCATCAATGCCAAAGGAGAGACTGATGAACTATAACTGATTGAATGTTTGAAGATGTTAAGTTGATGATCATGCAAGGCATTAAATCAGTTAATGTATTGTATTGTCATTGATGTCAACTTGATATAATCTATATGGTCATGGACATAATGCCAAAGACTTCAAAGAACTGATGAATCAAAAGCTATGCTATCAGTAATGAATATAAGTCAAGTATTCACAAAGTGACTATATACACCGACGGAGTGCACACCGACGATCATAGTAAAAGATAAAATTCACAATTTTGTTTGACAAGAAAATGCACAGCATTACCGACGAGCAAAGTTACAGTGTTTCCCGATGAGAAAATCACAGTGTTGCCTGATGAAAAAGACAAGGATGGAGATCTTGATGACAACTGAAGTCACATCGATGGAAGATTCAGTTATCACCGATGACTAACTAAAATATTGACCGATAGAACAGAGAGTTTAGAAATGACAAAATGCTTAGTTGTCAAGAGATAAAAATAGATTTAACTGATACTTATCATTGTTTTAATTGACAAGATAAAGCTGGAGATAAGTAATTGATTTAAAGCTAATTTGTCCAGTTGGTAAGAAGATCTCTTTGAGATTAAACTAGAGAGTTTTTGTTTTAAATCTAATTGGCGAGAATTTTGGATCGCGCTAAGGATCAAGAAAGCCAAGAAACGGTGAAATCATCTCTATATAGAGACAACCTAATTCATTATGAAATTGGGAGAAGAAGAAAAGTGATAAGAGGGAAGATGCTAAAGAGATTCTAAAGGAGAAGAAAGTCTTCATTCAGACCTAATCAATAAGATAAGGAAAGAGCTAGATTCTATAGACACCGACAAATAGTGAGACAACATCACAGAGAAGAACATCATGGAGCAAAGGTATTGAATTGATTATATTGATCGGAGAGGTAATGCACTTACAATAGATCTAAAAATCTACAATTCAAGTTGTGTGTGAATAGATCACTTTACTATTTTGGTTTAACCATTGAAGCATCAAGTCTCTTAACCGAGTAGGGCTTAAAAGTCTTCTATAATTGAGATACATCCCAAGGAGTATCAAAAATTGTGATCATAAACAGTAGCATTGGATATGCCCGATACCTATTGACAGGCCAAGTGAGTGTTTGATCAAGGATGGTAGCATTAGATGCCAGATACTAAGTGACAAACTATTATTTAAATCCTCTAACAAGGTCACACCTAA
>MU225537.1:4438677-4460066 GCA_018584345.1 Thuja plicata
TCTCATGTATTCACACCTTGTTATAGCAGCCAATGTTAAGTTGTTGAAACATCAAGGAAAACCAAAGACAAAGGAACTTTGGACTATTAGTACTATTGATCATGAAGCAATATTGAATACCCTCAAGTAGAGAGATGACCCTTCAGGAACACTTCAGTAGGTAAGTGGAACTCACTGTAAGGCTCTCCATGTTGATTACGGTTACATTCAATACATTTTCATTGTAGTTTTCTACTTTAAAGTTGGCCAATAAACTTGGTTTTGTATGTGGATTGTAAGTGCAGTTGGATACATATATGATAGACATAGGATATTGAGGTGTGCATTTGATTAGTCTGGATCTTTTATGATGGTAAACTTCACTATGCATATGCTAGTCATGTTCTTTGGTTCGTTTAGTTACTTATACATTCATAATCTTTTTGGCTTGACCTATAAACTTATTTTCTTCTTGTGCCTTTTGAATGCAGGGATTGGAATATAGATGTCATCAAGTACCATGTGTTAAACTTATGTACTTTAGGAGTGGAAATGACACTTGAAATTTTGATATATATAGTTATGAATCAAAGATTTTGAAATTCTATATCTCAGACTTTTGATAACATTGATATAATCAAACTTGTATAATGATGAAATACATGCAAGAATGGAAATATTTACAGAAAATTGTCAAGGATTTATTTCAAATGTGTTAGATAAGATGTTTTATAAATTCTTGTACAATAAAATATAAGGCTTTGTTGAATGTTTTCAAAGTAGTAAATTATGGAACCGTATAATTTCAAAAAGTCATAGAATTACATGAAAAATTCATCTGTATATAGAACACCTTTTCTAGCTTTACTTCAAAATATCCCAAAGGTCTTGAAAATTAATTTTATGATCAAAGAGTACTAGTTGGGGCAGCACTTTTCCCAAAAGGACAAGTCTTGAAACATTGGACAACTCCTCTAACTTAGGAACCCTCACTTTGGCTTGGAAGGGGTAATTGGGGTACTTAATGAAGGAAGTACCCGTCAAACCTTGAACTCGACCAATATAAAACTTGGAATACCTTAGAGCACATGAGAGAATATCATTTATCCATTTTTGGTTCTTGAAACAATAACCATCAAAAGTTATGGGGAATCGAGTATCTAGTCTATGCTTCTATGCTAATCACATACCACTAAGAATTTGAGATCATCAAGAACCATTCGTCGTGGGACCAAAATGTCAACTCCATCAGCTCTATTTTGCTAGGTAAATGCTAGGGGAGACCTTTCTTCACTGACGTAACACCAAGAACATTCCAGCGCATGTCGGACCGAAGTGTTCCCAAGGTGCACTAAGCCAAATTTGGCAGCAATTTTTGGAGATCCATATCTCAGACCTCGTGATAGATATCAAATATCTGTGAAGTGCACAAGGACCATCTTGGGAATGCCTAAAAGAACATGGTTCGGTTCTGGGAGATTCCACTCTGATTCCATTTGGCGATTGGATCTCGATTGGTGCAAAAAGTGACATTGTTGCTCAGTTGAAAGTTGCTCAATGGTGCATCTTTCAAACCGTTCATCGTGGGACCAAACCGTTAGCTCCATCAGATCCAGTTGGTCGGGTAAATGCTAGGGGAGACCTTTCTTTTCTCATGTAGCACCAAGAACATCCCGGCGCATGTCGGACCGAAGTGTTCCCAAGGTACACTAAGCCAAATTTGGAAGCGATTTTTGGAGATCCATATCTTGGACCTCGTGATAGATATCAAAGATCTATGAACTGCACAAGGACCATTTTGGGAAGGCCTACAAGCATGTGGATCGGTTCTAGGAGATTCCACTTTGATTCCATTTGGCAACCAAATCTCGGTTGGTGCAAAAAGTGACATTGTTGCTTAGTTGAAAGTTCCTCAATGGTGCATCTTTCAAACCGTTCATCATGGGTCCAAACCGTCAGCTCCATCGGCTCTAGTTGGTCAGGTAAATACTAGGGGAGACCTTTCTTTTCTCATATAGCACCAAGAAAATTCAGGCGCATGTCAGACCGAAGTGTTCCCAAGGTGCACTAAGCCAAATTTGGAAGCAATTTTTGGAAATCCATATTTCGGACCTCATGAAAGATATCAAAGATATGTGAAGTGCACAAGGACCATCTTGGGAAGGCCTACAAGCACGTGGCTTAGTTCTGGGAGATTCCACTTTGATATCATTTGGCGATGGATCTTGGTTGGTGCAAAAAGTGACATTGTTGCTCAGTTGAAAGTTGCTCAATGGTGCATCTTTCAAACCATTCATCGTGGGACCAAACCATCAGCTCCATAAAATCCAATTGGCTGGGTAAACACTAGGGGAGACCTTTATTTGCTCGCGTAGCACCAATAATGTTCCAGCGCATGTCAGACCGAAGTGTTCCCAAGGTGCACTAAGCCAAATTTGGCAGCAATTTTTGGAGATCCATATCTCAGACCTCGTGATAGATATCAAAGATCTATGAAGTGCACAAGGACCATCTTGGTAAGGCTTACAAGCACATGGCTTAGTTCTGGGAGATTCCACTCTGATTCCATTTGGCGACTGGATCTCAGTTGGTGCAAAAAGTGACATTGTTGCTCAGTCGAAAGTTGCTTAATGGTGCATCTTTCAAACCGTTCATCGTGGGACCAAACTGTCAGCTCCATCAAATCCAATTGGCTAGGTAAACACTAGGGGAGACCTTTATTTTCTCATGTAGCACCAATAACATTCTGGCACATGTCAGACCGAAGTGTTCCCAAGGTGCACCAAGCCAAATTTGGCAATGATTTTTGGAGATCCATATCTCGGACCTTGTGACAGATATCAAAGATTCGTGAAGTGCACAAGGACCATCTTGGGAAGGCCTAAAAGGAAATTTCTTGGTTCTAGGAGATTACACTTTGATTCCATTTGGAAACCAGATCTCGGTTGGTGCAAAAAGTGACATTGTTGCTTAGTTGAAAGCTGCTCAATGGTGCATCTTTCAAACCGTTTGTCATGGGACCAAACCGTCAGCTCCATCAAATCTAGTTGGCTAGGTAAATGCTAGGGCATACGTTTCTTCGCTCATGTAGCACCAAGAATGTTTTGGTGCATGTCGGACCGAAGTGTTCCCAAGGTGCACTAAGCCAAATTTAGCAACGATTTTTGGAGATCCATATCTCAGACCTTGTGACAGATATCAAAGATCTATGAAGTGCACAAGGAAAATATTGGGAAGGCCTAAAATTAGGTGGCTCAGTTCTGGGAGATTCCACTCTGATTCCATTTGGCGATCGGATCTCGGTTGGTGCAAAAAGTGACATTATTGCTCAGTTGAAAGTTGCTCAATGGTGCATCATTCAAACCGTTCATCGTGGGACCAAACCGTCAACTCCATCGGATCTAGTTGGCTAGGTAAATGCTAGGGGAGACCTTTCTTCGCTTGCATAGCACCAAGAACATTCTGGCGCATGTCAGACCGAAGTGTTCCTAAGGTGCACTAAACCAAATTTGGCAGCAGTTTTTGGAGATCCATATCTCAGACCTCGTGATAGATATCAAAGATCCGTGAAGTGCACAAGGACCATCTTTGAAAGGCCTACAAGCATGTGGCTTAATTTTTGGATATTCCACTCTGATTCCATTTGGTGAGCGGATCTCAGTTGGTGCAAAAAGTGACATTGTTGCTTAGTTGAAAATTTCTCAATGGTGCATCATTCAAACCGTTCATTGTGGGACCAAACCGTCAGCTCCATCAGATCTAGTTGGTCAGGTAAATGCTAGGGGAGACCTTTCTTCACTCATGTAGCACCAAGAAAGTTCTGGCGCATGTCAGACCGAAGTGTTCCCAAGGTGTACTAAGACAAATTTGGTAGAAATTTTTGGAGATCCATATCTCAGACCTCGTGACAGATATCAAATATCCATGAAGTGCACAAGGATCATCTTGGGAAGGCCTACAAGCATGTGGCTCAGTTCTAGAGATTCCACTCTGATTCCATTTGGCGATTGGATCTCCGTTGGTGCAAAAAGTGACATTGTTGCTCAGTTGAAAGTTGATTCCATTTGGCGACCGGATCTCAGCTTGTGCAAAAAGTGACATTGATGCCTATTAAATGAAGGATGCATAACATGGAGTTTGGAGCATGATTGAATGGTAGGAGTATGAAGAAGTATGAAGCAGCGCATTACATTGATTGCAAGGATTATCAACAAAACATGAAAAGTACTTTTAGATCTATTCAAACATGGTGTAACACCAAAATAATAACATTAATCAAATGAAAACTAGATCTATAAAGGATCAAAGGTTGTGTCAGTGGGCATGCCAAATGTATGAATGAAGGAGATTGAAAACCAAATCAGAGGTTTATTTATCCCAACATCACAACAATAGAGTCTTTCAAATAAACACATGTAAAATAAATGTTAAATAACATAATGGATTTCACAAAACATTAATTAATTGCACTCCTACCTACCATGAATCTTGCAATCAACATTTTGGTGCTCTCAAAAGTATAGTGCACCAGATGGCTAATGCAGAATGAAGATGTAGTATGAAAATAATACATACATACAACACATGGAAAAGATATAATATAAAAATGAGCATACATACACAAATACAATGCATGAAAAAGACATAATATGGAAATAATACACACATACAACACATTTCAAAGATATAATATGGAAATGATACATACATAGTACACATGAAAGAGATAAAATAATCAGAAATGAATATGTAGATATGTATATATATGAAAAAGTTTTGTACAAAATGTGGCATATGCAATCTCCAAAAATTTACAAAATCAGTTCATATCTAGATACAATATGGCATACGCCATCTAAATGTACCATATGGCATCTCAACATAAGAAGTTCAACTACAAATGTTTCTAGGACATCCTATTCTACTAGTGGATGATCAAAGTGAAGTCTCTTCGAACTACTCTTTGGCTCTGTTGGATCCTGTATTCAAACACAAAAGTGAAACCCCAAGTTAGATTACTTAATTTATATGGTTTCTATAAATAATAAATAAAAATTTAAAATCATAGTCAACAATAATAAATAACTCTCATGTACCTCACCTCTATGTCTTCTCAAGCAGTCAAAAGACCTAATATATGTCATTGGTAGCGAAGGGACAATGCCAGCAATGTCAACTCTGACCTGTATATATGTTTGTGAACATGAGATTGATGTACGACTTATACTATTTAATGTTAAATCTTTGGTAGAAAATACATGTTTTAAATATAACTTAATTAACATTAAAACTTACCTGTGTTGAACTTTCTTCAGGTAATGTCGGTTAGGTCATCAATGATACAAACCCTTGGCGTGGTACCTTCCTCAAACTAGGGGTGACCTACAAAAGTCAAACATATAAGTTTCATACAATCATGACTTGATCATATTAAATATATACTTGATAGTAAACTACACACAAATAAATTTAGAAATATACGTACTGTGGGGCTATCACTGTGAATTGAGATGCCTGTGGCTCTATCATGGCGAACCGGTCTCATGACATCATCAGACACCACCCTCTGTCAAATAGAACATGTAATTAAAAATGAGTACGCACAAGTGACAAGTATACTATGTATGCTTAATCAATCTAAAATACTTAATTACCTTCACCTTGTCAACATGAGATGCTTGAACCCCCTTACATTGCCCCCCAGTGGCAACTGGTGAAACCTGCATCAATATGTAATAAGATGATCATAAAAATTAGAAAATACATGAATACAATATTATAATAAAAGGAAACCAATGAGTACATTAAAACATATGTACCATGGAAGTGTCAAGGCCAAATGAAATGGCCAAAAGTGTGGACCCCTCCACCTGTGTCATCTCCTCCTCTGTCATCAATTGGACATAAATGAAACACATAAAAAACATGAGTGGGCAATCATTATAAGAAAATTCTATTAAAAATATGAATGTTTAAAATTAAATATACAATGTAACAAGTTAACTGTTTACTCTTACCATAACAGTAGGATTCCATGGCTCTGTATGCCCCTAATACACATCTCCATGGGGTGTTTTAGTACCTGTAGTGTGTTGTGTAGTATCATCCACCTTGAACACATAGTTATATGCATTACTATCATTCAGGGGACCCAAGCACATATTCTTGCACATAACGCAAGTATGAGGCACACAAACATGTGAGCTCATGGAGGATGTAGAAGGGCCAAAAGCATTAGTATGAGGAGGAAATAATGCCACACTCTGCCTAACGAGTAGATCGCTCAAATGGTGAATGGCTTGAATAGTCTATGAGCCGGCCTCAGCAATAATGTCAGGATGTTGCACTGTAGGAGGTGGTGAAATCTCAGGAGGGGGGACATATGTGCAGGATTTCATCTGATGTGCCCCTGGCCTATCCTGGGGAGTGCCTAAGCCCATGCCCTATTTCTGTCTCATGCTCCAATAATTAACCTTGTGACCGAGCACAAATTCAGCATACAATTTTTGTATGAAATAAAATGGGACATCCAAATTGTTGTGGGGTGGTCTATCAAAAACCATCCACCAGTGATCCCAAAAGTTGTTATGTATTGCCTCATTTGTATACCATTTAATTAACAACTTGGTTTTTTTGGGGTGCACTTTTAAAATGGTTTTGGGATCAACAAAAATGTAAAATATGTCATGTTTTGTTATGTTAAGATCAGAAACTTGATCATAGTCAAGCCCATCATCAAATTTGGCGTGCATGGATTCACGCCAAAGAAGTGCGACATTGTGTTATTCTGTGAGTTTCTCCATGCTCTCAATAATGGAGGTCAGCGTGGAAAACATGGGATGCAAGGTGGGGATATTCGCATATGTGTTATGGTATCCTCTGAGCTAATTTAGATTATCTCCTATGAGATCCTGTATTGGTCGAGGGTTTGAGAACGGTTGGTCTTCTGAAGATGGGGGATTGATTTGATGTGGTTCTGGATTGTTCGTGGACTAAGAGGGAGGGTTTTCAGATTGGTATAAATCCATGTCTAATTCAAAAACAATATAGAATAAACAATATCAATTTCAACTCTATTTTATCATAAATTTTACAAAATAATACACAATATCATATAAAACCTAGTTTTAAAAAAAAAAATTTCAATGCAAAAACAAAAAACAATAATGAAACAGCTATATTTCACTTACTAGTGTACTGGAGGAATTTGATATCAGATACCTATCTGATATACGATTTTGTTGGCTCGGTATTGTTGCCTCAACATTTTCACAATGAAAATGTTGAACACAGTCGCGGGCAACAATATATTTCTATTGATGGATATCGGATATCTGATATTATCATACATCCGATATTATCGGACATCCGATATTATTGGACATCTGATATTATCAGACATCTGATATTATTGAACATCCGATAATGCTTTAGCTTTGACTTTTGGCTTGGCCAAGTGTACTGACACCCAGGCCTACTCAAAAGTCAACAAACTTTTGGGTGCGCTTTTGGATGAGTGAAAAACTCATTTTTTCATATCGCCACTTTTTGGCATACCATGATCCTGCACAGACCCGTTAAGTGACTTACTTCTTGTTCTCATTCTAGCTCTTTTGTCTCCAATGATCTGGTCCTAGGGATGGTGTCTTCTGACATATTTATCAAGTACAAGTTCATATCTATGTTCATCATTTTGATCTTCATCATAGCTCGGTTCAGTATTGTGAGCATTTTCCTAATTCTCGGTGTGTGCAGCCTGTTGCTCGGTTACATTGTTCTATTGCTTGGTAGCATCACACTATTGCTTGGGAAAGGTGTCAAGTTCTTCTATGTAGACACATTTTTTTTAATCTTCCGACTCCTTTCTACTTTCCTCATCATTTTTCTTAGCAAATTCATCCACTTTAACATTTGCACTTTCAATGATTTTGTTAGAAGATTTGTTAAGACATTTATAAGCTTTGCTTTTGGTAGAATAACCTCTAAATATTCCTTCATCACTTTTAGATTCAAATTTCCCATTTCTATCATCTTTCAATATATAGAATTGACTTCCAAAAATTCTAAAATAACTCACATTTGGTGTGTATCCATGCCATAGCTCATAAGGTGTCTTATTGGTGTCTTTCTTCAATTGAACTCAGTTTAGTGTATAGATAACAATACTTACAGCTTCTCTCCATAATGTTTGTGTGATGCCTTTTTCAATCATCAATCTAGTGTTCTAGCACAATCAACAATTGATCTATTCCTTCTTTCAGCAATCCCATTTTGTTGTGGTGTTCTCGATGCAGAAACCTATCATGTAATTCCATGCTCATTACAAAAGTTAGTGAATTCATCAGAAATAAATTCTCTTCCTCTATCTGATCTTAAATATTTTAGTTATTTTCCACTTTGTTTTTCAACTATAGCTTTATAGAATTTGAACATATTAAATGCTTCAGATTTCTCTTTTAATAACATGACAGTCATCATCCTAGCATAGTCATCAACAAATAGAATGAATTATCTATCACCATAATTGATCTTTGTTCTCATTGGTCCACATAAGTCAGTATGGACTAACTCTAGAATAGAATTATATGTGTATGTTTTTCTCTTGAGACTAGACTTTGTCATTTTCCCTTTTTGACAATTCTTGCACATGACATGGTTGGGTTTTGACATACTCGGTAAGCCTCTTACTTTTCTTTTATTACTTATCTTAACCATGTTGTCAAAATTCACATGACATAACCTTTTATGCCACAACCAAATGTCTTCATTTCTATCCAATAAACAAGTGGTCTCAATATTATCAAGATAGAATAGGTTACCTTTTGTTTGTCCACCAGTACTAATCAACCTTCTGGTTCCAATATAGATCTTTGCCTTTTTGTTCTCAAATACAACTCGATGTCATGTGTTATTCAGTTATGAAATACTCAATATATTATAGTTAAGTCCTTTCACCCAATATGAATTTTCACATATGATCAGATTATTCAACATGATGGTTCCTTTTCCTTCAATTGGGAAAGGTGAGTCATTACCCATCCTAACTGATCCACCATTATAATATTCAAAAGTTTCAAAATTTTCTTTATCTCCAGTCATGTGGTGAGTACAACCACTATCAATAATCTAGACATCATTTTTGCTAACTTTAGATATGAGTGTAGTTTCAACATACCTTTCTTCTTCGTTTGAATCATCCTTCTTAGCAACAAATACTACCTCAACATCTTCATCAGACTCAATGTCAGTATTTTCAGCTTTGTTCTCAACCATGTAACAAGCCTTCTTTCTTTTGTCATTGTATTCATGGTTATCTCTTTTGTTAGAGTGTCAGTTTCTTCTGTAGTCTCAGTCATCACTTCTTTCAAACTTCTTTTTATAAGATCTATCATTGTTTTTTTCATCCTTTCTCCTTTTAGGGCATCTAGCAGAAAAATGTCCAATTTCTTTGTAATTAAAATAGACCAATGGTAATTTACCTTTGTATCTTCATTTACCTCTTTGCAAACTTCTAGTCATTAGTGCTTCAATTTTATCAAGTTCTTGTTCATCGCTATCACTTTCACTATCATTTCTCATAGTGTGTTTGTGACTAGATTTGCTTATTTTTAGAGAAGATTTGACTGCAGACTCAATATTTGGTAAGATGTTGTTGTCATAGTTGTTCATCTCAAATGAAATAAGTCTACCAATCAAACTATCAAGACTAACATTGTTATTTTCTACTACTTTCATTTCTTGAATTGCATATACTCTAATAGCATAAACAGGTAGTAAGGTTATCAGAATTTTACTTACCATTTTTTCTTCCTCAAGTACTCCTCCTACTCCTTGGATATCATTAAAAACTTCTTTGATTCTACTATTGTACTGAGTTATGTTCTCTCTTTCTTTCATTCTTAGGTCATCAAAATTTCCTCTTAGGCTTTCAGCTTTAGCTCTTAGCACATTTGTATCTCCTCCATGTACTAGCTTGAGTTTTTCCCACATTTTCTTTGCAGTGGTGCATGTTTTGACATCTTCAAATTCAGCATCAGATAGTGAAGAAATGATTTCTATCATCATAGAATTGTGTTCATGTTATTCTCTCAATTGATCAACTGTCAGAGGTCCAGTAGGTGCAAAAAAATTAGTATCCAAGTATTGTGTAACATCATTTCCAATACCTGATAGGTGCAGTCTTATCCTGCTTTTCCATGGTGCAAATTTGTCTTTATTCAACATAGGCACATCCCTTTTACTCATCGTGTGATTTTTAGCTTGATTTTTCAAACTCTCTTTGAAGCATCAAAGCTATGATACCAATTGTTAGAATAACTAAGAGGGGGGATGAATTAGTGGCCTTAAAAATAATTCCAATAATCTAACCAAAACTTATGTCACAAATACAATATATTCTAGTTATCTTTCAGTCCTTCAAGATGTATGCCTTTAAGTAATCTTATCAAATATATACTGCTCGGTTAGATAGAATGTTTTATCTTTTCTAAGCTTTATCAAGTAGAAATAATTGAACTTAGTGTTTACCGACCAATCCTGTTTTAGTAATGTGTAAAGAAAAACATCAAAGAAATGAACCATATACACATTTGACACATGGATTTTTAATGTGGAAACCTTGTTAAGGGAAAAAACACTTGGGACCGGTAACCCAAAATTTTCACTCTTCTAAAGTGAGCTCGGTGAAGAGCCAACCTTGTTAAAGGTTACAAACACACTGTTAAGTGTGACCTTGTTAGAGGATTCAAAACTAACAATTTGTATTTTGACCTAGCAGTCACTATGTTGTCAACAAGAAAACCTTTTGATACTCTTGAGTATCTCAATACATTAAGGATGGTTAAATCCCACTCGGTTAAGAGATTTTCTAAATCAATGGTTAAACTGAAAAAGTAAATGATCTATTCAATAATAAAAAGTTTAACTTGCAGATTTTTAGATCTATTGTTAGTCCATAATACCTCTCCGATCAATTTTATCTTCAATTCCTTTGCTCCCCTTCTTTCCTCTTTCTTCTCGGTGAATGCTCTTGCTTCTGTTGCTCAGTGTCTACAAAATTTCTTTGGCTCTATTCTTCAAACTGTATGATTAGATCTATATGAAGACTTCTATCTTCATCAGAATTATATTCAGTATTCCTTTTTTCATAATGAATTACTCGTCTCTTTATATAGACATGATTAGCTTCTTAGTCTCCTTGTCTTTCTTGTTCTTGACGTAGATTTCTTCCTTATCCGCAAATCCTACCATGCATTGGTTTAATCTTTAAAGATTTGCTTTAGTTTTATTCCGTAGATTTTTCCTTGACAACTATGAATAAAAATAGCTTTAAAACTTCTTCTTATCCTTAGTTCTACTGGTCGATGAGAATAAAGAAATCAATCAGTTAACTATAAATATAGCTCTGCCAGCTAAGTATTTTTTCATTTTCTAACTCCATTTGATTTTGTTCATTAACTCTTAGTTTTCTCGGTAGAACTTGCTCAGGTACTACTGATATCGGTTAACACTGTTCTCTCCGTTTACACTGCCCATTGGTGTTGACTGTCCTTCGGGAAACACTATGAACTGCTTGGGGTTCATTGTTCTTTGGTAACCCTGTAACTCAGTGTATACCTTTACCAACGACAAAAACTTTGTCTCTTTAGATCTTCAAGTGTTGTGACAATCATAACATATTAAGTTGACATCAATGACAATACAATACATTAACTGATTTAATGTCTAGCATTTACTTTCTGCAGCTCGGTGATCATCAACTTATCATCTTCAAACATTCAATCAGTTATAGTTCATAAATTTTCTAAATTGGGTTAGACCTTTATTAATTTAAATTAATATATTGTGTCCTCTCTTAATTTATTCTCACAAGAAATCTTATTGTGGCCAATTATTTTATTTCCTCACTTTAAGATGGGCTCATTTTAAAGTTCAAGGCACATTTTATACATATATCACATCGGCCTAGAGTTTATTTCACTTTGAGATCTCTATATAAATGCCTCTCTTTCCATTCATTCAACAACAATTACATATAATCAATCAATCAATCAATAAAATCCTCAAGATCTTCAAGGCATTCTTCTTCCTCTTCATCAATCATTATGGAAAACTATAACATCCATCATTCAAGGCTTTGGGTTTAATGGTTTCCTATTAGGTTTTTGTGGAGTTCAAGCTATTGCATCAACACTTGTGATCACATCCAAAGAGGAATTGCATCAACAAGTTATATTAAGGTGATTTATGTTTCATATCTAGCTTCTATTTCATCTTTCCTTATATAATTTCAATTCATTTGATTACTAAAAATGGGTTTGACCAAGGAAAAACCCTTTCCAAAACCTTTTTCCCCATTTTTTTGTCTGTAGGAATAGGTTATAGAGTTACGCTTTCAGATCTGAGAGGTACAAGTACAGTCAAAGGATCCAGGAAAATTTCATCAATTTTTTCTTTATCAAGGACAAGTCAATTTGTCGAATTGTCCCTCAAAAACTGAATTTTCCCTCAGAAATTACTTGTCCCTACACTTTTTGAATGAAAATTTTAGGAAAGAAAGATTCAATTCCCTTCCTTCCAGATATGAAGTTACAGCTGGATCCGACACTTTGACAACTGGGAAATTCAGTTTCAAAGTACTAATTTCTCCATCTCATTTGTAGGTGCACTTTTTCTTACTTATTTTTGCCTTGCATTTATTTTATTAGACCGATCATTAAACCAGATCTCTTAAGGAATCAAATCCCCATTGAGTATATATCTTACATTAGCACCCATCTTCCTTTGGTTATGCTAATCATTATATATCTTACATTAGCACCCATCTTCCTTTGGTTATGCTAATCATATTCGCTTTGTGAGGGCTTGTATTCCAATGTATGTAGGGCTTGGTAAGTAATCTACATCTTAGAATTTATTACCATTTATTATTATAGAAATGCATAGATTCTTGGATGGTGTTATTGATGGAAAATAAACTCTAATTTCACATGCACATTATAGTAGGAGATCACCGGAAGTCAAAGTAATAAATCGGTTAAGTATGGAAATGAAGAACAGGGTGTTCTGTCAGTTTTAAGTATTTGGTCTGGTGGAATTTTGTAGGTTAAAATTTTTAGTTGCAAACATAAGGGAATTATTTTGGATGTATGGATATGCTTATTTTATAATTTGAAGGAATGGTGGTACATGGTGTGAAAGTTGGGAGGATTTGTATATTTGTTTTTGTGTTTGACAATCAAAACAACTGACATGGTGCAAAATATTTAAGTGGGCGTAGTAAATTGTTTTTGGTTCTTAATTTCATGTTAAAATGATATAGATGACATGTATAGATACATGTGTATTCTTATTTTAGTCTGAATTAAATTTGAATTTTGGATTTGGTCAGCTTAGTCAACATGTTTTACATTTTCATAGAATATTTTTGAGCTGACATTGAGAGATCAAATTCTGGGGTGTGGACCTATAAGATTGATGGATTAGGGTTTGGAAATGATATAGAGAGATCATAGAATATATTTGATGCATATGAGAAGTGTACAAGGTGTTATGTGAAGGTTTTGATGTAATTTTTTGAGATCTGATAATCTGATTAGCGAAGAACAAGGATACAGGGCAGTCAAAGGTAAAAGTGTAGCAGATCAAAGTAATGTGCTTATATCAAACTATAACTAGGAATTTGTAGATTCTATTCTAGTAGTTAAATACTTATTGATCATTTTTGTGATCTTGTAAGGCAGTGAGCCTTCTTCTTTGGGATTTAGCCCTATCTTATTGTAATTGAGCAGCAAGCTCTAGGCAGTGTTCCTGAATGCAAGGACATTCCCAAATCATTGTAAGACAATATTTCTATAGAGTATAGTCCTATGGGTACCATCCCCACCCTGGTTTTTCCCCTAATAGGGTTTCCATGATAAAAATCCATGTGACATGGTGTGATGATTAATTTATTTATGTTCTTGCATATTATATTTCAGTTTATATGATTAGTTGTTTGTGGATCAGATTAGAATCAATTTATTGAAGTTAAAATTTGCAGAACACTGATTCACCCCCCTCTCAGTGTTCCCTCCTTCCAAAAAAATTTGGTTGGTACATCTAGGTCCACATATCCATATTTATTATGTGTTATTTATGTTATCACTTGGTTAAGAACTCCATAATGGGTTACCCTAGTGACCCCTTTATGCCTCGATCCCCCATTCAGAGCTACTCCCAAGGTTGGCTACACATACACTCAAACACCCACACACAATGGCACATGGGAGGTCTCATCACATCCAATCAAGAATGTATATTTTATAGCATATCACTTAGAAATGATACCATCTCATCCATGTGGTGCGAGCCAAGGGCATTCACATGCACATACAAGAGCTAATTTTCACAATTCAAGCATGCCCATTGCACAATCTAGACCTCATCAAGGGTCAATTAAAAACAAAAGGAATCTATGGGCTTTCTATTTACCTCAAATAAACAATAAAATGCACTTCCACACTGAAAATTTCACCCAAAGGGACACAAGAAATGCAAACTCGGATTTGGGCAATACCAAGCCAAAATTTCATCAAAATTTCAAATTTCAAATCTCAAGAAAATATGAAAACCCATTTTCCTCCATGTCATACACATGATAAAAATTCATTAAACTCATCATGAAACTCAAACATAAAAGCTCCATCCATGATATTAATAAAAAAACCTCATTTTCTAAAAATACAACCAATTTGGACAATGAAATTAAAAATTTCTTCAACAATCATGAAATTTATTCCATAGAAATCCTAGATTTAAGTAATAAATTCATTCCCAACCAATCAAAATTAATTAAAAGAAATATTTGAGAAGGATAAATCAAACTTACCTTTCAATGAGCAAGAAACCCCAACAGAGCTTAGAAAATGAAGCACACTCCACCAAAATTGATGAAACTTTGAGGAAAAGGAGAGATAAATCCAAAGAAGCTAAAAATACAATACCCACAAAAATACAACCTCAAACTTTTCCCCTCTCATTCAAATTCAAATTTTACATCAAGTTTTTTGAAGAAAATCCCCAATTTTGATAAAACCCATTGGCTAAAAAGAGGTAAAAGTCATTTTTTATGAAATCTCCAAAATGACTTAAAATCAAAATTGTAAGGTAAGAAATGTTGCATTTAAATATGTTTGTATATGAAATAGATGTATTTGAAATGTAGGGGTTAAATAAGATGCTCTCCCTTTATCCTTAGATATGCAAATGAAAGATCCAAATTGATTAACCCAAAAAGAAGGATCAATGCATAAATGAATCAACCATTTGGAAACAAGAATAAAGGAGGAAGATCTTAAGTACCCATTTTATTTATTTGAATGTGAAATAGATTTAGATAGATTGATAACCTTAATTGAATTGAATATGAGCAATGTACTAACCTTGGAATATTGTAGATCTAAAGAATGTTGTTTTCTGAAGCCTATGTTGAGTTTCTAGAAAATCTTAGACCGTATCTGGAATAGAAACGCAGAGACGAACAAAACCCAGAAATATTTTTCTGTTCTAACATAGTTCCGATTTGTACCCTCAAGTCAATGTCACCATTGGCCAGAATTTCTGATTGCGCCCTAGGGCAGAATCAACCTAAAAAGTCTCAGACTGAAATTCTATTTTCAAATCCTGGAAGTTTTCCAAAAAGGGTATCTGAATCTCCATCCTGATTTGTTGTTCCAAACCCGTGCCTGCAAGAAAAATGGTTTGGTTTTTGGGGGGAGGGGTTTGCCTTGGTCAAACCTTGGTTTTGGAATTAACCTCAAATATGTAATTGAAATTTCATAAATAAACAAAGTAAATGAAACAATTCACCTTACTCATGTAAAAGTCCTTGTGGAGGATTCAAATCCTTGAACCCACAAGTATGGATGCACCAAATGGATGTAAAATGTAGGATGTCTTCAATCAGTTTCTTGTAGATCTTAAACACCAATATTGAATGGGTTCTTGAATTAGAAGAGGCTTGGAGGAATGTGGATAGAGAAATCTTCAACAAGAGGGCTCCTTGGAGCTTGAATCCTTCAATGGCCACCAATGGATCTCCTTGATGAGAATGGATGCTTGAGAAGTGCTTGAGAATGGATGAATGATTCAATGGCTACTTGGCTTGCTTCAAATCTTGCTTCTTCACCTTTGGGATTCACTCTTCAAGTCTTGAGCTCTTTCAATTATCAAGTCTTAGATTGTTCTTGCTTGTGGTTAGAGATTCTTCAAGAAAATGAGAGGAGAAAGCTTCCTTTATATGAAATTAGGGAACAATATTCTAGAGAGGTTGACATAGGAGATTCAAATTCTAATTGGACCCATGCCCCTAGAAGAGGATCTATTTTAAATATAATTTAGGATTTGTTTTTCTGAAGTTTGAAACAGCCGACCCAGAAGTGGGAATTAACTTTTTCCAAAGACTGACATTCAGAAACCTTGAGGTTCTGAAATTTGAACCCCGGGCTTGGAAAAGTTCAATTGTAACCTAGGTCAAGGTTGAGGTAAATCTTGACCCAAAAATTTTGACCTTGACCCTGAGGTCAAAGTCCCAATTTCTCAGTTTGGGGTGCCATAAATAGGTTGGAAAAAGTGGAAATGGGGCAGAACAGGGGGATAAAGCCAGATCAAATTTAGGAACCCATTCAAGGTGCTTGACATGACCCCAAACCACTTACTTGGAAGGATAAAATAGTATACCATGGAAGTGCTTCCATTTTCCTACTATACAAAAATAAAATATAAAACCTTATTATTCCCATAATTTCATCAAAAATTAAATATTTGCAAAATCCCTCAAATCAATATATGAAAAGCTCAATATAATTAAACTCCCTCAAAAACTTGTTGGCTACAAAAAATACGCCCAAACTCATAAATTGGTTGCACCAAATGACATAGACACACATTCCAGGGAGACGATTGTATTACAACATGGAAATACAACATATCACACATTCAAATCATGCATACCAGAATAGTCGAATGTCACCATATTGCAACCAACGGGTGTTTGTACATATCTAGAAAACTATCGTCCAAAGTTGGAATGAAAATTTTGGCTAAATATAATTTGGGTACATGAATACCTCCATATTTAACCACCGTCAAGGTTATGGATTTTATTATATCTTGGAAACACCAGACCTTCCAATTTAGGTGAAGTTGATGTCCAATACCTGTCCATGTTAGTATAATAGTTGAAGCACATATTCATATATAATATCAAATAATGAAAAGTAGTGAAGGGGTTCGAGACATTGTGTGGACCTTAAGAGTGAGTAACTACAACTTAATACCTCTTCATACAAATACGTCAAAAATGATCTATAAGAATTGTAACATGAGCATAGTAGAAACAAAAATATTAATAACCTATAAATAGGTAAGAAATCATTATCAAATATTGTGAGGAAACACATACACTGATAAGACAAAATAAACATGTCCATCATATCATTTAATCATAGTATCATCAAATCTCTAACTGTAAAAAGATCATTAATCCCATGAAACATAATGCATGTAAAACTAATGAATCCATCAACATAGTGTTAAAGATAGTACACTAGATCATAGCATCATAAGAGCACTTTTAGTTTTGAAACCAAAAACATCATTGTAAAGATATGAATTCATCTAGTCATCATCATAAAACATCATGGCATCTACTAGCATACACAACATGCATATATGATCACCTACTGAATCATTTGAATAATCAACTACTCACATCAGCAATGACAACATATGGACAAAATAATATATTATTAATCTAATGCATCACACAATAACATCTAAGATTATAACTTGAATCCAAAGAATAAACACATAATAGGATGTGGAAATGGTAGAAATTACATGTTATCTTGTGCACAGTGTTCACTAATTTATATTATTCATACTACTATACATAATAAGTATTAATTGAATTTTGAAATTGGATTAAGAGTTAAAAGGTTTTTGTTTAAGACTTATTCACCCCTCCCCCAAGTCTCAAGGTCTTTTGAACATAGAGTGCTATTGTCTCAACTATATGTGCCAAAAATTTGAATTTGAATGTTGGATTTGTAATATTAGAGGTTGTGACGTTTCTTGTCAGTCTCACTTAAATGACTACTTGAAGATCTATTAAGTATCATATATATGTAAACTCCTCTCTCACACACACTAGGAGAGGTCGTACATGATAAATAAAAATCTATAGAAAGAGAATGAGCAATACTCACTACATCTATAGTCTATGATCTACAAGTTTATGAACTCCATTGTTACAGTGAAGTTCTATCCAAATATTGTTTTATATTATTTCTTCATTATTTTTAGTATTACTATATACACTAAAATATTTAGGATCTTAAGGAATCACATTATTTTTCCTTGTGTGATATTTGTGTGGAACATCAATCCAAAAAGAGTTCTAGATATGTATAGTAATATATATCCTTGAATTTTTTTAATTATTATTATTGTTATTTATTTGACCTTTTCTCATCACAAGAACACACTGTTTATCATCATGATCATTAATATTAGGGATGTGTTACACCAAAAAAAGGTTTGACTGAGGTAGGATCCTATTCAACAAAACTCATTTTCCTCCTCCCATTTTTCAAGTGTCTAGTTTATTGTGGTGGAAGGAAGATTTAAGATTTCAATTCATTTGGAGACTCCTAAAGCCCTATCTCTTGTCTTTGATAGTTTATCATTGATATATTAGCTGGTTCCAATTATTCATGCATATCTACATAGTGATATCTAATTCATATCTACTACATTTTTACAGATTGTGTTGGATCCATCCAAGCAAGCAACTCTAATTCTCTACACATTTCAAACTATTGTGTGACATACTTCTATCTATGTGACACACTAGTATCCTTGACAATATACTTAAATCTACTAAAAACTAGGCTCCTCTCTATCTATTATTCGTAACTATCCTTTTTATATTTGTCTATCTAATTTTTATCATCTGCACATTATGTTGAATTTACTAAATTTGATCATTATTAGCCTAGTTCATTATATCATCCATTAATCCTTGCAATTAAAAAAAAGGAACCAAACCCACCAACCATCTTGACTCTTCCTTAGGGAGAACAAGAAATCACAACATTTTTATTATTTTTGTGAATTGTAATATTTGGTTAAAAACATTAATTTAGATTAGATTGTTTAGTCTAGATCTCTCCTGTCATTCTGCATATAACCTTTTGGTGAACTCAGTGTATCTTATATTTTAAAACCTCTTGATTTAACTACAGATATTATTCAATATGATTAGTTGGTTAATTGATAAGATGGTTACATTGAATATATTATTTAGCATTCACAAATACTGTGTGTTTAGTTTAGAAAACAAAATGATTGAGAACTTTTTCATTTCTTTTAGATTAGAAAACAAAAAACTAAGACATCTTCCTATTCTTCTTACATATCAACATATACATGTTATCATCAATCTCTTCTATCTATCAATTCCTAGGAACATTTCTATGTCCTAAAACTTATACTTTGTGTATGAGTTTCACAACATGAAGTTGTGAATCAAAAGTTCCTGTGAGAAGAAATAAAGAGAATTTTCTAAAGACATATAGGAGTTAGTGTCGACAGAACATGGAACCTTAAGAACTATTGTATAAATCCTAATTTTGTGTGAAAGCTCTTACATTTATAAAGGGAATGAAATTTCCATCAACATAAGAATTCTAATTTTTTAACACTTTAAAACAAAAATAGTTGGGAACACATCTAATTGTTCATATCAATATCAACACTAGTTAAATAGGGCAAGACAACTGAAATAGACATAAATATGGCCAATATATATTTTTGGGGTCTACATGTCTAGGTAATAATAGTAGAAAGAAGTCCCTTATAGAAGATTTTCTATAACTCATCATTATCATATTGGTGCTTTAGTTTATCACATCATTATTGGAAGTGAATAACTTGGTAATTGATAGGTTAATTGCTTCTTTGAAACATAAATATATTCTCTTTATAGCATAGATAGTTGAATATTTAATCATAGTTGGGAAAAAACATCACAATTATTTTTAAGTCCATATAAATATGAAATTTCCTATAGAAGGTCATGGCTAGCTCATAAAAAATATGGATAGGACTATATATAAGAGAATATAGTCACCAAATAGCACAATCTTCAAATTTTGTTAAAACAACTTAGCTTAGAATTTGTCATCGTATGCAAAATCCAAATATACACCTTTTTGAAAAGTTATAAATAAACACAAGTATATGATTTTCCTTGATAAAACTTAAATCTAGTTTTTGAAAACTTATAAATAAACACAAGTATATATTTTCCTTGATAAAACTTAAACAAAGCTAGGGTGTTTACCCTTGAATACAATATGCCAGCGGGCATCAATCAGCATATTAACATTTACAACATGTTAATAGCACACTAATAGTATATCAAAAACAACTGAACTAGCTCAAAAATGACATAGAGTAACTAGTATCTCTGGTCACGATATCTACTTCATATGCTAATATCATCTACTCTACTAATCAACACAGTAATTATAGTATTTAAAGTCTTTAGACAAGCCCACCTAGGGCCATACCAAAAAAAATAGAAACTACTAGTATAAAAGATACCAGTATGACTTAAAAACAAAGTTTATAACAAGGTCACTAGGGCCACTAACAACACCAAAATAACCTAGAACAAGGGACCAAGTCCCTAATCTTCCTTTTTCTTACATCGTGTGTTAAGAATCACCATCGCCCAATCCTCAGTGGGGAATTTGTAGAGCTCCTTGTAGTTGTATTCACCATTGTCCTCCTCACCAAGTGTGTTCTTCTGTAGTAGGGATAAATATGTGGTCAAGATGTGCATGAATTTTAATGAAAAGAGGGAGACATTTTGTATCTTCTTGTCCAGCTTTGCAACTCTTTCCTTGACTGTTGGAATAATGATATATTTGTCATCAGTGAAAACACTTAGTGAAAACACTTATTCGATTCTGAATGCTTACCAAGCTCATCACTCAGTCCACAGCTTATACCGAGCATTCAACAATCACTTTGGAAAGCTCAGCAGTTAAACAGTTCATACCGAGCAGAACAGTAGTCACCGAGCATATGAACAGATCAGCAGTGTTTACCGACAAGAGAAACATTTACCGAGTAGACGGTAGTCACCGAGCTTCACCATAACTACCGAGCCATCAGTTGAAGCCAACCAAGAAGTCAGTTATCACCGAGTCACCAGCGGTCACCGAGTGACAACATATCTACCGAGTCACCACAGCTACCGAGTTCCAAGCTACACTTCGGGACTAGTATGGACCGAGCTTCTACTCTTACCGAGAGCATGACGATGTCGAGTATTGTAGTGGATGCCGAGTATCAGAAGA
>MU225537.1:4460697-4474861 GCA_018584345.1 Thuja plicata
TTGCAGTAGATTAGATGAATGAATGGTTAAATATATACAAGTGCAGAAATGACTTAAAGTTTTAAGTGTTACTGATTCACCCCTCCCCTCTCAGTAACTTGGTTAGTCTTGATTATTTCCAACATTGACTTTACTCAACTCTTCCATAGTGACCTTACACTTGTCGCACTCTTCACCTAGGAGATTAGTACCCTTACTAGTCACAAGCGGTTTAACAATTTTCTCTAGTATCATGTCTTGAGGGAGGTCACAAGGTTCCATTTTGGGGCTTTCAAAGACATGGGATGAGTTTCAATCCATCTCAGAACAAACCTCCATCTCAACATATTTTTCTTTTTCTTCTTTTTCATCACTCTGATTCTCCTCTGCCTTTTATGACTTAGAGTTTGCTTCCCCCCCCCCCCCACATTTTCTATAGGTTATGTAGCAAGTCTCAAAGAGAGACAAGGGGTACTAGTTTCCTATATTGTATAAATAACAGAGTCAATCTCATGAATGCTACATATGGCCTTTTCTGAAGTCTTGGACTTTTTTGAAGTCTTGGCCTTCTTTTTGGTAGAAATTTATTTCTTTTTGTTCTCTTTTGGCTTCTCCTTAGAACCAACACTAGGAGGGGTTATAAGATATCCTTGGTGAGATTTCATAATAGGGTTTTTCATGCACTTTTTCTTACTTGGTTCAACGATGTCCATAATGCTTGCAAATGGGAGGTGCTAGAATAAGGAGCCTCCTAAAAATAATTGGTCTGTGTGGGAAAAGGGAAAGATGGAGATCGTAAAATATGAGGACAAGTCCTTTTCTCAAAGGTATCAAATTCTTTCCCTGATGTTTGGTGGTCTAGACAACTTCCTTGATAGAATTCTCCAAAGAGTAGAGAATAAATAAAGGAAAAGAAATAACATTGTGGTTTCTGATTGATTAAGCAATGACATATGGTAGAAATAATACAACCCAAATCTACTTGTAAACATTTTTTTCTGCCCTCCCCACAAAGGAGCATCTATTCACACTTCCATTCTTCATTCTTTGTGGTGCTAGTTTGAGTTGCAAGTGCACATTCTGCCACTTGTCAGCATGACGTACGATTCAGAGCAGTCATTTTTCTATAAGATATGACTACCCACTTGAGTGCCATGTGTCTTTCAAGCACTCATAGTTTTCCTTTCTAGCAGGCTCGGTCCTTTCCCAAAGCCAAACATGTTTCCATCTCGTGGGCCTTTTGAAGATTTCAGCCTTCTTCAGTTGCAAATTTCAATGTTTTTTCACCGCATGTCCCATTCTTTTCTTGCTGAATGCCTTTGTTGATGAGTCTTGGGCCTTTGAGGAATGCGCATATAAGGAGGCTTTGTAGGGATTATAAGATTTCATTTCTAAAGCATGCAAGACTCCACACCTATCAATTACACATTCTCCTAGCCACAACCAGACTAGTGTGTGCATCCAAACATCTACGGGTTCAAAGCCACCTTAACCATGGCATGATTATTCTTCCAAGATCTATTACAGTCAGGATTTTGTGTCCAACATTACCAAAGGCCATTATGAGGACCTATTTCTCTATCAGATCAAGTGTGTGAGCTGCCTCTCCCTCAAGGCTGACATTGAAAGTGACATCTCCATGCTTCCAAGTGTGCAACATCTCATCTTCTTAGAGGTAATTTTCTCTCCTAGGGTTTTGGGCTTCTTATTTTCTCCTTCTAGTAGTATATAATAATATATTTGTAATGAAAGAGGGGGAAATTTGGACTTTACTTTGATAGAAAAGAGTAGGAATCTTGCAAAAGATTTCAAAGTATAATTTTATTATAAGCCTTGAACTGTAATAGGCATTTTGATTTCTCATGAAAAAATAATCGTGCTTTCAGCCCTTTGATTTTTGGGGTTTTTAGTGTTCATGAATGTTCCTGTGCAATTTAAATAAAATATCTGACTTCAGTGTATTCATGTTTAAGTTTTGTTAGATAGATTATGCATCTAGGCTTCTCTATTTTATGAATGTATTACATGGTTCACTTTATGTCTCTTTTTATATGGTGATAATGCACTTCTATAAGTGATCTCTAGCTCATTTGATGTAAATTTGACTTGATATTTTAGTTTTCCTGAAGTAGCCTCTGCATTGTAAGTTTAAAGTGTTCCAAAAGCTTTGGCATTTCGCCTCAATAGGGTTAGTGTTTCTTCCCTTTCCCCAACATAAAATGAAGAGTCATCTTCTAAAATCCTAGAGGTTTCTTATTGAAAAGCATTAAGTCCCACATTCATTCAAGCTTCCCATAAGTTCGTTGCACTCGAGAGCAATTTTAGGCATCAACATTTCCTTTTTCTAGCATGTAGAGTGGGACGAGTTAAACGTAGTTGCCCAACGCCAGTGCATGATTTGGAAATTTATCAGTTTATATAAAGAAAGTGTGTGCAACCAAGTGGTGGTTGAGGTCCAACTAGAGCATGGACCCAAACTACTTGAGTTATGATGGGGCCATTCCCTAGCTCAGTCATGCAGTCCCAGTTCCCTATGCTAGGGAAATGATTCTTGACTTCCAGTGTGAGATGAGTATTATCAAACTTGAATAGCAATATGAGGCCCTCTAGAGATCTTCGGTTATGATAGAAGCTTCTTGTAGGGATTTAGGCCTAGTAGAGGGGTTCATGATTGGAAATCACAATGCATATAAAGAAGTTCCAGGCATTTCACGTCCGATGAAAGATGAACCTATTTGGGGAAAATCTTTGAAGTCCTCTTTCCAGCCCATAACACCAGATTTGGTTTTGTCATCTAAAAAAGATCTAGTGGTATGAAGCTTGATCCATAATGATAAGAAATTTCAACAGGACCCACAACCAACACTAGTGAGAAAGGATAGTTCCCTCTCAACACCCTCAAAAGATAATTGCTCGAGTTTGCTCCTTCCCAAACTCCCCTATTTTGTCAATAAAAATGAGGATTCCCCTCCAAAAGCCTCAGAAAATCTAGGGACCTCCCTAGAGGAAGTACCACCATGAGGGACACCATCTAAAATATTTAGTAAGGAGGAAGCACAAGACAATGTTGTGCAGTTTTGGGGTGAGCTAGAGACATGTTTTCTCATCCCTAGAAGTCAATCCATTTTCTCATTTATCGGTAGATCAAAAGATGTTGAAAATAGATGTGGAGACCCCCAATGTACCAAATGCATTAAAAATGGTTTGCGAGCAATGTGATGATGAGGTACAGGAATTGATGTCTTCCTAAAAAAAGGGTGGGCCAGTTTGGAACCATCAAGAAACAACCATTGTAGAGCATAATAATAGGGTCCAGGTTGGTAGCTCTGACCCTGTACCATCAAGAGGATGCCCCATAAGGTATTTAGCCTTGCAAGGAATAAATGTATTACCCTGGCTCATGTTTTCTCCAAGGCATGAGGAGGGGCCCACCAAAGAAAATGATGTCATACTATCATCAGAGAAATGCCTAGTTTAGGTCACATCTTCATCGCCCCTGATGTATCACCCAAAGGAAGGGAAGTACTCTTGTTTCCTTTCTTTTTCTATAAAATATTAGAACCATTAAAAAGGATGAAAAAATGGGTGACAAGGGTAGTTACTTTCAAAACCTAGTTAATGGTTTCTTTTAGCGAAAGATTAATCTTAGTTAGTGTAAATAGTTAATTTTTCTTTTTGTTTTACGCATTTTTTGTTTTAGTTCTATTAAGTGCTACTACACAAAGGACATGTGGTTTGGTGTCTTCTATATAGTCAGCAGTCCCCTGTTAGTCACAGGGTTCATTTTTTGGTCTTGGCGCACTCTCAGAAAGGTATCCCCTACTTTATTGTCATCTTGTATGCTATAATGAAGCCTTACACTATGATATTTTAATTCTTTGTGATCAATTCAAAAATAAAAATTCTAAAAGTGTAGAGATTTAAAGCACTACAAAAGAAAATAACAAGAGATAGAGACATGTATATGCACCAGAAAAATAAATCCAAAAGTTTTTATAGTATCGGTAGCAACTATATACATTCTGAGAGGTACAAAATTGAAAAACATCTTCTATCATTTACACATATATTATAGTGTTTTAACAAAAGAAAGAAAAAGTATTTTGTTCATGGTGCAGTTCAAACAACTCTAGGGTTAGGGTCATCTTCCCGAGAGTCTTCTCCACTCCTTGTCATGTTCTCTTCCATGTCAAAAGAGTCCCCTTCACTCGACTCTGATAGTGTATCCCATGTTTTCTCAAAAAATACCAATAGATGAAATTCCCTTATCATTTCCTCGGACATCTACACCTTGGGGTCAAATAAATTTTTTAAGGAAATGAACCCCATGCCTTGCATAACATCGATGAATGTTAAGGGAAAAATATCCAAAGTTCATCACAAATGGAACAAATGACACCTTCATTCTTGTATCCAAGTGAAGCCTTAAGTTAGTTTCCAGTGGAAACCCCACACCTATTTGTGCCACAACAAACACATCCTCAAGCCCTTCACAGTAAATCTTGTCAAACATGCTTTCAGCCAAGAAATATATTATGTCCTTTGTTTTCCCAAGGTCTAGCATAGAGCCAACAAAGCGAGATGAGATATCAGTGTTAAGCCTATACCTATCCTCACTATGTAGGAAGTCCTCTCCTAGCACCCATTTTAGAGCTGCGGGAACCAATTTATGGCTAGTCTTGACCATCGTAGCTAGCAGGTCATCATCTATCTATCCTAGAAAGGGATCTTGATGTAGTGGGTTGTTCAGCCTCACTAGAGTATCCATGTTGCTTGCTTGAGAAAATTCAGGCTTTTTTCAAAGGCTCAAAGTCTTACAAATGTTGTGCCACCTTCCTTCAAGGATTTATCTTTTATAGAGAAAATAATCAAGTCCACAAACATATCACATTTAATTCTCTTGAAATAATATCGCTCCAAATTTTGCAAAAGTACCTTGCCCATTCTCTAAGGATTGCTACTTGCTTGGTTTTTCTGGATGGTGAGATAAGTTTTTTTTCTTGATGATGTTGTCAAAGGGAGATCATACTCGAAATAAGAAAATGTGATGACATTTAAATCTCTACTCAAAATGAAAGATCTTGATGCCTGGTATGTGTGAGCACATCACTCGTAGCATTTATGTATTAATTATAGTCATTTCGCTGAAGATAGTGATGACCAGTCTGGATTTCCCACACTTTACATTTAAAAACATTTATTAATGAGGATGAGATGGCGTTCCTTCCCAAGCTCAGTGAAAAATTAGAGGTTGTCCTACTTCCACCTTAACAACCAACCTGGAGGGATGATGCCATCATCTTCTGTGCAAATTGAAGCCAAGATGGTGTTAAAAAAAATAGAAAATAAATAAATAAAGATACAAAATTTAGGTCATATTAGAAACTCTATCGGGGCTATGGACGCCCAACTTGTAGTAGAGAAATGTCAATTACTATGAAGGTAGTAATCTCGTCTAGGCTATAATGCCTGACTGGCAGGGAGGCTCTATCTAGTTGTCTGTGGGACAAATACCTCACCTACCTAGCATAGTGGGTGAGAAGAGCCCTTTTCCTCCTCTGAGTAAAGGGAAGGAATAAACCCCTCTGTACACACATAAATCCCTGGACAATCCATGTTCATGATATGACTATTTAATCTAGAATTCTAGTCGGAAGTTTTATTTATGTAGGGTATCAAATGTAAGGTTTCGTCATGGAGTTGAGGCCAAATGCAATTCCCTCCTTCTATTTTCCTCATGTACCCTCCCCCCTCTAAGGACATCAGCTAGGTGCTTTGGCTCTCTTTTCTGAAATAATTTACCTTGGCATTTCTTTGGATAGCAATGTTTGTTTCTTCTTCCCCTCATCTTCCCCTTCTTTCAGAAGCTTCTCTCTATTAGATGCATCAGGAATTTGGGCTCCCTCATTTGACCTTCACATTCAATACATATGGTTTCTTTCTTTTAAACAAGGGATTGTAATTATTTATTTTGTGCATAGGAGTCGCTGCCTTGATTGTTTGTTCAAGCATTTTACAAAGGTAGCTGATCAACAATGGCATAGCCCAATGGATAAGGTGTTGGTTTGTGAAATCAGATATTTTAGAGTTTGAACCCTGTGGATAGGTTTCCCTAAGAGTCTCTAGGAGATGTAAACTTTTTTTTTTCCCTCCCCGCAAAGGAGAATCCATTCACACTTCAATTCTTTATTCTTTGCGGTGCTCATTTGAGTTGGCAGTGCGCATTCTTCCACCTATCAGTATGACATATGATTCACAGTCATCATTTTTCTGCAAGATCCATCTACCCACTTGAGCACCATGTGTCTTTCAAGTGCTCACACTTTTCCTTTCTAGTAGGCCCAGTCCTTTCCAAAAGCTAGGCACGTGTCCCAGTCTTTTCTTTTCGAATGCATTTGTTGATGAGTCCCATATTTTTGAGGAATTTGCATATGCAGAGGCCTCATGAGGATTATAATATTGCATTTTTCAGGCACATGAGACTCCACACCTATCAGTCATGCATTCTCTTGGCCACAACCAGAATAGTGCATGCATCCAAACATCCACAGGTTTGAAGTCGCCTTAACCATGTCATGACTATTCTTCCAAGAGTTATCGTATTTAGGAGTTAGTAGCCGACATTACCAGAGGCAATTATAAGGACCTATTTCTCTAACAGATTGGGTGCATGAGTCACCTCTCCTTTAGGGATGGCTTCAAAAGAGACTTCTCTATGCCTCAAAGTGTGCAATGCCGCATATTCTCAGGGGTCATTTTCTCTCCTGGATTTTTGGACCTCTAGTTTTCTCCATCCAACAGTATATAATGATTTATTTGTAATGAAAGAGGGGGAAGTTTGGACTTAAATTTGATAGAAAAGAGTAGGACTCTTGCAGACTCTTTCAAAGCATAATTTTATTTTAAGCCTTGAATACAAATTAATCATTCTTCTAGCCCCTTGATTTTTGAGGTTTTCAGTGTTCATGAATGTTCATGTACCATTTGAATACAATATCCAACTTCAATGTATCTATGTTTAAGTTTTTTTATATAGATTATGCATCCATGCTTCTCTATTTGATGAATATATTGCATGGTTCACTTTATGTCTCTTTCTCTATGGTGATAATGCACTTCTATAACTGCTCCTGAGCTCATTTGTTGTAAAGTTTCCTTGATATTTCAGTTTTCCTGAAGTAGCCTATGCATTATAAGTTTAAAGTGTTCCAAAATATTTGGTGTTTCACCTCAGTAGGGTTAGTGTTTCTTCCCTTTGCCTAGCATAAAATGAAGAGATAACTTCTAAAATCCTGGAGGTTTCTTAGTGAAAATCATTAGGTCCCACATTCACTGAAGCTTCCCATAAGGTCGTTATACCTAAGAGAGATTTTAAGTGTCAATACTGCCCTCAAGAATGAAGTATTTCATAACCACTAAACAAACCTGGTCACATGGTTCTGATACTTTTTCATTCTTATATCCACTACGGTGCTTAACAAGAATTTATCCTTCGTGGAAAAAATAGTTCAAGCTTTCCATGTCCAAGACCGTACTATTTTCTTTGTGGCATGTCATATTCTCAATGAACTATGTCATGCATCCTTCCTAGCAAATATGCCAGATCATGGCATTATTCTTCAATTCGTCTAGTTTGTTAGGCTCAAATCACACCTTGTCTCCTCTCATGGCGTCACACTCAAGAATGAGAAACTTTTAGCTATGTAAAACTCCCAAATTGAAACAATTTGTGAAAAAGGTCACCTGAACCTATAATAAAGGAGAGTAATCAGTACACTCATAATTTTTCATTCCAGCTCCTGCATCCTTCTCCATCATGGCCTTCCGCATGTGTGAATAGTTTGTCTCCATTATAGAAATAAAAAACTTGCATATTTTGGACATATTTTGCAATCTTACAAGATCCTTAAATCCGTTTTTAAAATAATGCCTTCTTCCATAAATTAAAGTCTCATTAATAATGACATGACCATTAAGAGGCCACATCATCATCCCATAGGAATTTGAGAGGACACGTTGGCATCACCTATCCGCATTATCAACCTTTGTCATAAGATACAAATTTTGAGAAATGAATGGAAAGTTTTTTAGATAGCTTAGATCCCAATTAGCCTTATAGAGTATAACCAAGATACTCCGCAAAAGACCACAAAACATAGATTATCAATTTCCATTATAAGATACCTTAGGGTTTCTCACCTTACTTAACAAAGACCTCCTATTAGAGGGTAAGCATTGTTCCTCCCTCTAGCATCTTAATTCTTAAATTTCCATACCCATAGTTGCCATAGAATCTACAACCAGATTTCCCTCTCTAAAAACATGTTATATAGTAAATGATTTGAATCCTATCAAAGGAGACCTTACATCATCTAAAATTCCCTCTATAGTCCAACTTTCTTTGATAAATATTTTAGTCGCTTCAATTGTCAACCAGGAGTCTCCTTGAATTTTGATAGAATTAATTCCAATTGACAAAGTTGTTTTAAGCCCCCAAAATAAAGGTCATACCCTCTACCTAATTACTAGTAGAGTATTTTAAGTTTCCAATGTAAGAAATAATTATCTCACCCCTGTGATCTATTATCACTCCTCCATGAACAACTTTAGCTTGTCTTACGATACCATGAAAATTTAATTTGTACCAAGTAGGTAGAGAAGGTAATCATTTAGTGTTATTCCTAGCTAACATCTTGGTATTACCAACCTTAGTACAAGCCCCTCATATTTTCTAGTTATTAGCTAGCACATAGTCCCATTTAGTTGGAGGGTAGCAGGGGATTTTCCACTTGCTAATAGAAATTTTTTCCAACTGTAGTTTATCCATGGCCACAACCACATTATCCACCTTATTTTCAATATATCTAAAGATTCAATTATTCCTTTCTTTCCAAATGCACCAGAAAACATGGGAGGGATTCACATCCATAGTTTTTTGATGAGAGGATGGTGCGCTGGGCTTCTCCAGTCAAAGGTAAATTGTTAGATATTCTTGTTGATGACCCGTTGAAGGCCTAGTTTCAGTAAAATCCTCTTGCAAACTTATGTGGAAAAGTGATAGTATATGAAGAGATGTAAAATAATTTCTTCCTCCTACTTATAGAGTATGCACATATTAGGGAATTGGAATCCACTTTTAGAAAGATTATCCTAATTTAAAATGTTACCATACAAAGAGGCCCACCAAAAGAAATTAATCTTCGGGATAAGCTGCAAATTCCCAGTTTATCTCCAGCACTCAGGATCAACATCATACCGTAACAGTTGATTGTAAGAAAATTTAACAGAAAAATCCCCATTCTGATTCATTGCCCATATGAATTTGTATTCCTTAGGAAAGAGAGGGAGCCTAGTCTCACGTATAAGTTTTTGGAGCTCAACAAATTTAGGGAGAAGATTAGACCTGTCAGCATATCCTTGTGCTAGCTCTTTCCATCTCTTTAGGGGTGTGATATAATCATCAACATAAATCTCAAAGGATGTATTCTCCTTCTCCATCATCAATTTAAAATTTGAATTTTCTGCAAGAGCTTTATCCCCACTCCACCAGTCTTCCAAAAACCTGATCAACCTACCATTGCCTATTTACCATTTTAAACCTTCTCTTATTATACTCTTGCATTATAATATGTTGTTCCAAAATTTGTAACCTACTAGAAATCTATTTATCTCAAAGGTTCTTTAGAAGCTTACTTGGTTGATATATTTAGCCTTTATAATGCTACACTAGTTAGCTCTTTCAAGTGTGATATTCCAACCTACCTTGGCAATTCTAGGGCTTTATTCAAGTTTGATAATTTCCTTATCCATAAACCACCTTGTTTTTTGGCTCTACATATCGTGTCCCAATTGACCAAGGCCATCTTTTTTTTTGTCTTCAACACCTGTCTAGAAAAAATTTCTCTGTATATGTTCAAGCTTCTCTGCCATAGTGCCTAATATTTTGAAGATGGATAGAAAATAGACTGGTATACCTTAGAGTGAGACAAATAGTAGTTGAATTTTTTGAGAACTAAATAATTGTTTACCCTTCTGACTTGCTAATTTATTTTGGATTCTTTCCAGAATAGTATTCCAAAAGGTAGGGATAACTTCTTTGACCGTGAAGGGAAGACACAAATAAGAAATAAGTATAGAAGCACATCAAGGTACCCAAGGATATCATTAATCTTATTCTACAAGTCTATCTTAGTATTAAAAATATATATACTTCTTTTTTTGTAATTGATATATTGGCCAAATACCTTGGCATATTATAAAAGGAAATATTTCCACTCCCTAGATTCCATAATAGAATATCTTCCAAAAGAATCATGTCGTCTACAAACTACTAAAAAATGAGGGGGGGAGTGTGGAAGTAGCTTTGACTCCCTATATTTTTCCAGCTAGATACAAATTAATAAATTTCCTACCCAAAACTTTAGCAACCATAATAAAGAGACAGGATGAGAGAGGGTCACCCTACCTAATCCCCTTCCCTGCTCTTAAAAATCCCCAAGGAACACCATTCACCAAAACTGAATAGTGGACAATTTCTACACATTCTCTAATTACCTTAATTAACTTATCATCAAAACCTAGTTTCCCTAACACTTTATACATGATGCTCCATCTCACCCTATTATATGCCTTAGAGATGTCTAGATCAAAAGACATACTTGGTATCTAGATTTGATCCATTGAGTGTTTAATCTCATGAGTAGAAATGACAACATCTAGGATTTTCTACTTGGAACCAAGCCTTTTTGGCTACTACTAATGAACTTATCAAGGTAGGGTTTCACCTGATTGACCAACACTTTGGAGAATATCTTATAGATAGTGTTGCAAAAATTGATAGGTCTAAAGTCATTCATTCTTTTTGGTTCCTTTATTATAGGGACAATGAATATAAAGGTGTTGTTCAAATTTTTCAGCAACTTATCTATCCTTAAGAAGTCCCTAGTAGACATAGTGATATCATAGTAGACTATATCTTAAAACTCCTGAAAAAAGTGGGGGGAAACCTGTTAGGACCTGGAGACTTTTACGCTCCTGTAGAAAACATTGCAAACTTAACTTCTTCATAAACAAGTGCAAGTAATTGATCATTATCCTCCTCACCAATAGTAGTTGGGAGATGACTTAAAATCCAGTCCTCTAATTCCCTAGAATGAGAATCAACATCTTCAGAGTAAGTTTGGATAAAGTATTGAGAGTTAATCTCACTGATTTTAGATTCATTAGTGACTTCATGATTAATCTCACTCAGCAAACACTTATAGTGGTCTTTTTTTATGTCTTCTTGTAGATCTATGAAAGAAAGTTGAGTTCCTATCCCGCTCTTTGATCCATTTAATCCTTGATCTCTGATTCCATTAAATCTCTTCCTTCCTAAGGTTGTGTTTCCATTTCCTTCACCAATCTTCCTCTTCTTCATCCAGAGATAGACAAGTTCCCAACAACTATTATATTGTGGATGTTGTCCAGTTTAGAACCTATCTCCTTTTTTGGTTGAAGATGTCACCAAAAGTTGTTTTATTCCAACCTTTGACCTCTTTTCTAATAATTTCAACTTTTGAGAGATTATATACATTGCAGATCCTTGGAGTGGAATGTTCCACCCACTTTTTGGTGTAGGAGCACCAGGGCTTGGAGGAACACCAAGGGGGTCACATGGATGACCTTAAGCATTTAAAGATTAAAATGACCTATAAGGTCCTAAACCAATGTAATTGAGGCCAATATAGACAATGTGAGGCAATAAGCCCTAGAAGGGTCACTATGTAAGGGTTTTAATAGCTTAGGTGTCTTAAGGGGATTAAGGGAATAAATTTTTTTTTAAGGCCATTAATGAGGCCCAATTAATGTAATGGGATAGGCTTTAAGGGTGAGAGATCAATAAGTTGTTGAAGTTGACAACTTAGTTGTCAACTCAACAACAAAAAAATATTAGTATGAATCTGATCACACAGTCAGTTATAGTTAGTTGGGGTTAGGTTTTCAATAGTTTGTGTTGGTTCTTGATTGGAAAGAGAGTCTTTATAAGATTTAAGAGCCTGATCCAAAAGGTAGAGGTTGATGTATGAATATTGGAAGTTAATAAAGTAATGGTTCTCTACAATTTCATTGTTACAGTCAGACTGGCAGTCTGAGAATTTGTCAGTTTTTATGGTTTAAAGGTTGTCATTTCCATTGAATGCTTATTAGGGATAGTAGAGGAGTGAAATAGAAGTATTTTAGTTTTGGAATCATTTCATTTCCTATCAGTTCAAGAAAGTTCTCTAAATTTTAGTAAAAGTGGTTCAAACCCTCATTTAGGGTAATCGAGAGAAGGAATAATGGATTTATTTCCACTTCTAGTTGATCCAACGTGAAATATTGATGGAATTATAAATGTACATTGTATTTTAGTGTCCTATGGTGTTCGCAAGGATCCATGTAGAGATTGGCACGTAAATCCAAGAGAGAAGTGTTTGAAAATTTGTCTCTGAATGTGACAGGGACAGTTTCATTATAGTGACAGTGAAATATTAAGGGTTGTCCACACATTGGTTTCCATGGGGGATTAGAAAGGATGTTGGGAAGGATGTATCAGAGTGTCTACAAGGGGTTAAAGGTCATGGGAGAGTTGGAAAGTCCAAGGTGAGGGTGATTAATTTTAGTTATCAGATCCGAGGGGTGATTAGATTGTGGAATAATGATCGGACCTTGAAATGCAATCATGGGTCAGAGGAAGGGTGAATGGAATTCATCTTGAAGATGCAATAACCAATGAATTTTATGAATGGAATCAATAAAGTAATTGTGATCAAATTATGATAAGAGTTGGCATGTGGATCATGGTGGATGGGGAGATTAGTTCCTGACTATTAATAGGTCTTGAGGGAACCATTAAGTGGATGTGAGTGTTAGAGGATTAGTTAAGGGATATATAATTTGATCCAAGATAATGAAACCAGATTAGTGACTTAGAGGAAGATGTTTTATGTGACAAGTTGTATCTCACTACTAGGTTGAAGGATTTATCCTTAGTTCATAGGAAAAGGGAGGTAGGCCAGTGTGTTCTGCACCAATTTTGAATGCAAGCCTTGAAATTAGGATGTGAAGCCAACATAATCTCATACCTAAAGGGGAGAAGACTATAAGAGGGTTTATCTGAACACTAGAGGAGGATAGGATTGTAGTCTGAAATAGTTCTTGGAAGATCCCTGAGAGAATAATTACATTTCAAATCTCGTAAGGTTTAAACTAGGAATTTTTCAAGTTTGACTTGGATCAAATGGACTCCCTTCCTTTTGTTTGACCAAGTGAAAGGGTTACCTGAGAGATCTATATCAAAGAGACTTGGTCTATTAATGAAGTCTGATAAATCATTCATGCTATCAGTATAATACAACAAACCTCCCATTTTATCTGAGGGGAATAGTGAAGAGTTGAGATCTCCTTCCACCATATAAAAAGTATTATGATCCTTAAGAATAAGAGAAGAAACTTTACCCCACACCATTTTTTTACTAGCTCGAGTATTGGGGGCATAAATGTTAAATAGGTGCCAAGTGCAGTTCCTTAATTTGAAATTCACTGCAAGATAATTATGAAAAAAAAAAAGGCCTAAACCACCACCTTATTTAGGTTCCACATTCTTACCACTTCCCCTAAAGCACCATATGACTCACTGATATAGTAAGAGAAACCTAGCCATATTCTTTCATCAACCAAAGAAAAGGTTTGGGTAGACATCTTCACCTCCTATTGCAAAATGATATCTAGTTTTAAATCCATAATAGACTAATTAAGATCATACTAATTTTGAGGAGTAACTGAGAGGGGAGGGGTGAATCAGTTACCACAAAAATAAATCCACAAGTCCCTTAGATGTCTTCAATATATATTGTTGTTACTCGGTGAATTAACTTATTATTGTTCTTTAAACATTCACAGTTATTGACATGCATAAATCGAATAGCATAAACACAAGTAACACAAGTAACACCAGATATAACGTGGAAACCCAATTTGGGAAAACCACCAATGCAACTAGTTACTGATTTTCACTCTTCTGAAGTGAGCCCTGTTAGGAGCCAACCTTGTTAAAGGTTACAAAAACACACTGTTAGGTGTGACCCTGTTAGAGGATTTAATCACCCTGCTAGGAGTGGCCTTGTGAGAGGTCTTTAGAGAAATTCAACTGAATTGTCACCTT
>MU225537.1:4475279-4534270 GCA_018584345.1 Thuja plicata
ACTTCTCGATATAGTATTCTGGAGCGCTCGGTAGACTCTGTAAATAGCTTCTCTTACCGACTGAGCTCGGTAGACTCGGTTAACTGCCTTGCTGAACATTCTGAGCTTGGTAGACTCTGTCTGATGATTGATATGACATTTGTGTAACATCAAGGACAATACACAATTAAACAATTGTTTCCAACACTTCACCTCCTATTGCAAAATGATATCTAGTTTTAAATCCATAATAGACTAATTAAGATCATACTAATTTTGAGGAGTATACATTCCCCTCATGTTCCATGAAAGGAACTCCATTTCTAATATAAGTTATTTTCATCCAAATTCAATTACTGCCCATTGGTGATTTCCATGGCCATAACTTTGTGTCTTGGCACCCTTTCTGAAGGTCTTCCAACCTTACTTTATGTTCCCACATCAACTTTATTTTCTCTTGTTTTCTTTTTTTGGGTCTATCATCCTACATCCCTAGTGTAGCCTAGGGAGACAATGAGAGAGAAGGGTTTATTCCTTGGGGTGAGTATCACAATCATGGTAATCTCACTCATAGAATCATCTAAAGAGGGGATTTTATGGATGGTTGGGCTCAAGATAGCTTGAGTGTCAACCATATGATCACAAATCTCTTTCCATGCTTCCTTCTAGTGCTAACCAGGTCCACCAGACTCATCTAGAGTAACTCCACAGATATGGTTTAATAATATGGAGTCATCCTCCATTTGACCAATGCTATTCACCAAAATACTCTGTTTGGTAGCCATCATAGATTCCTTTAAAGTCTCCTTCCCACAATTGACTTGATTGGAATAGGGGGGAAACCACTTGAGGTAGATTGACATTTACTTGGGGACATTGAGATTTCCCCTTCCTCCAAATTAATACAAGTGGCATCACTTTTATTCTCAGCTTGATGTTCCTTCCCTATAGGTCCTTGAGATTTCATAACGTTGAGGATTCTCTCAGTTGAAGGGTAATTGTCAAGCTTAATAGAGATTCGGGTCTCCTTCTTTTTCTCTTCATAATGCAAGGGGGGAGAGCATTTCTCTTTCAGATTGGGTTCTTTTGGTAAGGGATATTTATAGTCTACAATACTGCGTCCTAGCATTGAATATCTTTGACAGTATAGAGTTTCATTTTCATAAACTAAAGCTTGTCTCCACTTTCCCTATTTAGACTTCAAAGTGATAAAGTTAGGGAGGGTTTTATTAATAGCCACATTAGCACAAAAATAGGAAAACATTAACCTAATATTTTTCTTGTATAATAGCATTTATAGAGACATAGTGGCTAAAGGAATTAACCACCCACTAAAATGTCTTCTCATCCCGAAATTCCAACAGAAGGCCATGCATACAAACCTAGACTAGAGCCATCGTATTGAGGTCATCCATTGGGTTGAACCTCAGTTTCCACTTTTCCAGAGCTAGAGAATGCTTCCCATAGATCCACAATCCAGAAAGAACCATAATAAGATCCTCCTTGGCCATAAAATTGAACAGAAAGAGACCCCTTGACATTGCAATAATGGAAACACCATCTTCCAGCTTCCATCAAGCAACTGCACATCTATGGATCATGTCAATCATTGGTTGAAAGGAAAATAATTTCCCAACTAGATTATTGTGCATGGAGGACACAATCCTATCCATAACAGTGTCTGGGAGACAATTTTTTGTCCCTTGCTCAGTAACAACAATGTTTGGGAGAATGTTTCTAGTTGTATTATATTGGGTCCCATTAACTAGTGTTCCTTTCCAATCCAACTTTGGAAGCATCCCAATATTCTTCTCACCATCATTATTGTTGGAAAAGCCCCCAGACATGGTTTTGGATACATCTAAAGAATCGCCATAATCTATTAGGATTAAGTAATACTGAGAGGGTGGGTGAATTTGTATTACAACACTTAAATAAACTTTAAGCCAATTCCAAATAAACCATAAGCTTGTTGAAATGAAAAGAACATAAACAAATAACATAGAACTCATAACACCATTATTTGTTGTCGAGGAAACCCTGGCCAAGGGAAAACCCCAGTGGGGATGGTACCAAAAAGCATGCACTAAAGTATAATGTCCCTGTTAAGAGACCTAGCCCTATTAGGAGCTGAATATTACATAGTAAATTTCCTTGTTAGAGGATTAACAACCCTGTTAAAGGTATACAACACCCTGTTAGGGGCTAACTGAGCTTATAGCTCTTACACCAAAACTTCTGTTACAAAGTGTTCTCAATAATGAACAAGACAGACATCTTCAATGCTTAGATAGTTCTAGTCATAGCTCTTCAATGATCTGTGTCAATCCTCTACACTGTCATTTGCATACATGTATCTCACATACATATCACATATCACAACTCTTATGTCACATCTTTCTTCACTTTACAAAAAGTCTTCATATATATATATATATATATCTATTTCATTAACAAGTTGGCTCACTTAACTAATATAACATAGTCGGTTCTCAATACAAAATAGAATTAATAATGTAAAGAGAAAATACAAAGTCAGTACTCTTACATAACCAAAATATAGGTTATCCAAAATCATAATCCAACTTATCTTTCCAAGAGTCCACAACATACTCCTTAAATAATCGCTACTATACAACTGCTCTGTTACCGTGTCTTATTGTCGTCGCTTGTCTTCAAATCTCTCTAAATCTCTGTAATCATCACCAAAACCAAATTGATCTTAGATGGAGGTCATGTGTACCCCATAGTATCTTATTTTAAGATTGCTAGTCATAACTCATCGATCACGATCTTCGATAACGAAAACAACTATGTATTTTTGCTTTTGTACTTACTCAATTAAAGAACTGTATCACCAAAACTTAACATCATTCCAATCGATCGATATACCAAATGTGTTACCAGAAATGAAAACCAAAAAATTGATTCATAACATACCAAAAAGATCACTTTCCAACAATCTCTCCCTTTGGCATTGATAGCAACACTTAACAAAAATGACTAAGTGTTCCAACACAAAAACTGTCTCTTCTTCCTCTTCTCCTTTACTCATTTTTCTTCTCTCATCTCCCCCTTTGACAACAATGGAAAAGGTGCATAAAAAAAATTAATACAATCAGTGCTTGCTCACCATTTTTAGAATATCTCTAAAGGAATCTTCCAAGATCTTCACTTTTGTGTTCCATGATTCTACCAATAGCTGACTAACATGAATTAGTCCATTCAGTGCATATGATGATGTCTCTACTACTTTCAACTCTATGGGCATAGATTTTTTCAATACTTTTTCAGTCTTCTCCATGTCAGATAAATGACCTTCAAGAATTGATAGCTTAGGAGTGATTAGACTCTTCAGCAAACCAAACCTAGTCATAACTCTCCCTTTCTCTATATCCAATACATTTATCTTGTCCAAAATTATTGTTACCTCTCTATCCATTTCTATTACAAATTGTGAGGAGGTCTCACAACTGTCCATCATACTATTCAAAGTTTCCCTATCCTTTGCAATAATATCTTTGATGTTCTGAATATGTCTGATGGGGTTCATGCAATAACTGAATAATATCCTTCCATGTGAAACACAACTCTTAGCCTTTAATGTAGTAGATCTCAGAATGCCCAAGTCCCATGAAATAGACTGGCAAACTTCCATCATCTTCTTCTCCAAGTATCTCTTCTCTGTCTTTTCTTTTGTAATCTTCACTAGGGACTCATAGTGACCGTCAAAATCATCAAGTGCCAACTTTAAGTTCTCTACTTCATCTTTACTTTGGAAAAAAAATAGGTACTACAAGTAATTTATTCACAGTATCGATTGCTCTACACATTACCTTAGTCTTCTTGTCACCTTTCTGCTCAGATCTCTCCTTTTCTTATGAGTGCGATGAAGGCTAGACTCATCAATTCATCCTCATCCATGCGATCAACATCAACATCTATAGATTTGCCTTTACTTGCCAACAATAAGATAGAAGATGTGTCAATTTCAGTTTTGACTTCAACTTTTGCCTCTTCTTCTTTCTGCTCTATTTCTTTCTATTCTTCTTCTCTCAACTCTTCCTCTTTTTGTTCTTCCTCTTCAGCCACTATATTGTCAATATTTCCTTCAAATGTATCCTTCTCATCAAGAGAAGTGCCAAGAGTCACAAGCACACCAAAAACATAGAAATTTGGTTGCATATCATCTTTTCTCTTCTCAACACTTGCCTCAGCTATTTTAGAACTCTCTCCAATTCCTAAAGGTGTAGGCATTGTAGGTTTAGGAGGTGGAGCCTTCTCAGGAATATTAGTCATTAGTATCTGATCCAATGCTTTCTGAGTCTCTTTTGTAACTTCTTCATATTTTCTTGCCATAATTTTCACTAATCTTTCCTTGGTCCTCAACAAAGGTTTTAGTTCACCAAATATTCTCTCTCTCTCTTGCATAGAAACTACTGGTAACATATTATCAACTGCTTGATTTCTAATAGCCTCATCTTCAATAAGTGCTAGTTGTTTTCTTATCTCTAGTCTACCATACAACTCTTCAGGTACACTTCCCTCTATCTCTAATAGATTTTTCTTGAAAACAACTAAGTGATTTACCACAATATCTTCAATCTTAAGTTTATCAGATTCCTCATACCTCTCATAGTACTTGTTCACTGAAACTAGCTTCCCTTTCTCAATATCTCTCTTCTCAATCATTTTCAGGTCTAGTTTCCACACTTTTATGTCACTAGTGGTCTCTTTTTCAGATTTCTTCTCTTCTCCTTTAGTCATATATTCTTTAGGGGGTGAATCTAGTTTGGTGGATCTAGTGTTCACTCGAGGAACAATCTTTTCTATCTGCGAGGTCTTCTGTGGTGGTGAAGGGGTGGTTACATCAATAAATATAGGAGGTGGACTAGCTACCATCACAACTTCAGGAGGTGGAAGAGTTGTAGTAGCAGTACTTTCCAACCCAGAAGATCGCTATGCTATCTTCTTCTTTACTTATTTCAACTCTTCTTTAGTCAAACCTGCCTTTATTCCACAATCATCAATAATATTATCTACTTTCCTTTTCCTCAAACCTTTGGTCTTCTCTTCTCTTACTTTAGCTGATTTTTCTTCATATGTTCCCCATCTTGCCTCAGATGTATCAACTTCAGATCCCAGAACGTGTTCAATCTGCATAGTTAAGACTTCTAAACTTACTTCATAACCCATAGGGTAACACCATTTATTCCTAGGAACAACTGCCTCAAAACATACACAATCAGTTTCAACCATGAAACATATTGTATCCTTATATATCTCAATTAACTCTTTAGAAATTTTGTATCTCTCTTTCATCTGCCTCTAAAGAATCTTAACCATGCCAAATAGTTCTCCATCAACCCATGTGTTGTTTTTCAGTCTGTAACTCTGTGATGTCTGAATACCAGTAGGTATCCCTTCTCTCCATGCTCTAGGGTGCATGCCTGGAAACTTATCCTCAATGTGGATGTACATATGGACTGTTAGTGAACCAAATATAAAGGTTTTAGACTTATCTTTCTTAATCAACTTAATATTTTCCAAAAATTGTTGTGCCAAAACTTTGCATAGATTATATTTAGTGTTTTCTTTCACCCTCCTGTAAGCCATCATAATGACTCCTGTAGATACTTAATTAGGTCTACTACTTTAGTAAAATTTGTATCCAAGTATTATCGCAATCAATCTCACATCCTATTGAAAAATGTCATTCACTTTCATAGCTCGTCTGTCCCATTTGGAGTGTGTTAGGGTTTCAACTTGTTTCTTTATGTGCTTCTCTGCCATAGGGATAACTCCAATAATGTCTAATCCATTTATCTCATGAATCAACTGACTACAGATCTTTACAGTTTTCTCTCCTATCCAGATGAACTGATCATGAACTCTGCTTAGTAATATTTTGAACCATTCATCTTCGCTGAATTCATATAAGTCCAATACTTTCATAGTGCTTTACTCATCTATATGTTTGAATTCATCTCTCATTTTTCTATTATCAACCATGTACTCCATTTCAGTAGAAATTGCATCAACACCCAGTATATCATACTTACAATGAATCTATGCCCTAATATCTTCTACATGCGAGATGTCGTGTGGTATCTGGGAAAATGCTCCTTCAGGGTCGTCTTAACAAGACTTAAAAGGATGTTTCTTGAATTTGTATCTAGGCCGATCTACAACATCATAAATCAAAGGTGCATCCATAGCTTTTGTATGAGTAGATGATGTAAATACCTCAATCACACTAATTTTTGAAATCTCGCTTCGATCGATCACATAGTATAGTTGTTAGATAGTCCGTCACTCTCTAATCTCTGATCTCCTTATGTTGCTGCTCCTTAAATGGTAAATAAATATGAATCTCAGATGTCCTTTATTCATTGCTAAGTGTAAAATGCACATTACCCAATACGCTTAACATCGTACATTGTCCATTCAATCACAAATCTCGCGATCACAAAATATGCATCGTCCGATCTTGCGCTCTCGGATATAAGTTCTATGATGTCTGCACACAACCTACCTAAGCTCACTAGAGCTCACTCCTTAGAATCAGGGGCTGGATATAATCTGCTGTGTTCATCCAATGCTCCCCCTAAGGCCATGATTGGCCATTCAGGTTGATTCTGCTTTGTTATCATCAGGAAAAGATCCAGTAGCATCTATTGTCTCTCCCTGAACCAATATCTCGCTTGTCTCTTTGATTTTCCATATCTTACCACTATTGTTATCATCTGATTTCTTAAAACAATTTTCAAAATCACTCTTGTACTCTACAAGACTTTTACCAGTATCATTGTCATTCTTCTTTGTATTCATAGGAGGTGGTACACTTATGTTATTTACTTCATTATATCTGCAAAACTTTGCTATATGACCTGGATTGTTGCATTTTTAACATATAGGAGGTCTTATGTCTTGATTTACTTGTAGTTTACAATACTTCGCAATGTGTCCAAGTTTATTACATTTGTAACATGTGGGTTTCACTGTAGATTCTCCTCTATTATCTTGTCTATATCTAGATTAATCAAGTTTCATGCATTCTACTTTCTTGTGCGCATATGCATTACAGTTAAAATAATAAACAAAAAAAGTTTTGAAAGGGGCATTACCTCTGCAATCTCTTTTCATGTGTCCAAACTTGTTACAACCAAAACATCTACCTCTGAAAGGTCTGATATGTTATTTAGGTTCTTCAAGAGTAGGTTTTTCTATATCAATCTTTGCATCAAGTTTCTCTTCTTGATTCTTGGAACATTCAGCTTCATTGAAGCCAATACCAATCATATCTCCTTTAGGTTTATGTCTGTCTCTTTTTTCATCGATCAAGTCACTGCTCATGTGAAGTTTCTCAATATGCCTCTTTGTCTCAAAAAGTTCACCTTTTATGATCTGATTAATATTTCTCCAATTCTAGATACTTGTTCTTGTAATGGTCAGCCTCATTCTTCATTTGTTCCATCAGAACATTTGCATTTTTCAAGGCTTCTTCAATCTTAATTTTAGCATTCTTTTCTTGTTGAATCTCTTCATCCATTGCTTCATTCTCAAGCTTCAAAGTAGCATTCTCTTTTTCAAGTTGCTTTATCTGATCTGAATTATCATTGTCTGAATCTTCTTTTATTTGAACCACAAGATCATGTCTCTAATTTATGGAAAGTTCAAGCTGGTCTTTCAGTTTCTTTATGAATCCCTCTGCTCTCCTTAAATTGAATCTCAAGTCACCATTCTCAGCTTTAGCTTTATCAAGGTCTTCAAGTGCAGCTTCAAAATTTTCTTGCAAATTATCTGAATCCATTTTGATCTCCCTTAAGTTGTTAAACTTTGTTTCCAAGGGCCAATAGCTTTGATACCAATTGTTAGGATTAAGTAATACTGAGAGGGGGGTTAATTAGTATTACAACACTTAAAATAAACTTTAAACCAATTCCAAATAAACCATAAGCTTGCTGAAATGAAAAGTTCACATAAATAAATAACACATAACTCATCACACCATTATTTGTTTTTGAGGAAACCCTAGCCAAGGGAAAAACCCGATAGGGATGGTACCCACAAGCATGCACTAAAGTATAATGTCCCTGTTAGGAGACCTGGCCCTGTTAGGAGTTAAATATTACATTGTACATTTCCTTGTTAGAGGAATAAAAACCCTGTTAAAGGTATACAACACCCTGTTATGGGATAACTAAGCTTACATCTCTTACAACAAAACTTATGTTACAAAGTGTTCTCAATAATGAACAAGACAAGCATCTTCAATGCTTAGATAGTTTCAGTCATAGATCTTCAATGATCTTTGTCAATCCTCGTCTCTATCATTCGCATACATGTATCTCACATACATATCACATATCACAACTCTCATGTCACATCTTTCTTCTCTTTACAAAAAGTCTTCATATATATATATATATATATATATATATATATTTCATTAACAAGTCGGCTCACTTAACTAATATTACATAGTCGGCTCTCAATACAAAATAGAATTAATAATGTAAAGAGAAAATATAAAGTCAACGCTCTTACATAACCAAAATATAGGTTATCCAAAATCATAAATTAGCTTGCCAGGAGTCCATGTCATACTCCTTAAATCATTGCTACTGTCCAACTTCTCTGTTACGTTGTTCTATTGTCGTCGCTTGTCTTCAAATATCTCTAACTCTCTGTAGTCATCACCAAAACCAAATCAATCTTAGATGGAGGTCATACATACCCCATAGTATCTTCCATTAAGCTCGCTAGTCATAACTCATCGATCTCGATCTTTGATACCCAAAACAACTCTGTATTTCTACTTTTGTACTTAGTCAATTCTAGAACTGTATCACCAAAACTTAACTTCATTCCAATCGATCGATATACTAGATGTGTTGCCAGAAATGACAACCAAAAAAGTGACTCATAACATGCCAAAAATATCACTTGCCAACAGAATCTTAGCGCAAAAGGACCAAACAAAGTGTAAACCAATGTATTTTTTGTATTAGGGGGGTCAAGTTGTGTGGGGGAGGGGGCAGAGCCCTACCCGAGATCTGCAACCATGTGCAGATGGAATTTGAATTTATTTTTTTGGGAAGGCATAATCACGGGACTGGGAAGTTGCAGAGCTTTATTTAACCCCAAATCTAGTTACGAAAAATAATGTAGAACAAATATATAAAAACCTCAAATATAGGTGGCACTTTTGTGGAGGATTGCAAGAAATAGAAACTATTCAATAGTCATACCATCCACCTCATTATTAATCAATCAAATTCTTTGAGTGGTGCATCAAATGAAGGGCTAGGGAATAAGAGTGGCGTGAGGGGTATATTAAAAATGAATGAAGTATATAGAGGATGATGGAGTGATAAGGGACATGCATACCCATTGTTGGAGGGGTAGAGTGTGGTATAGGATAAGGTAGATAAAAGGGTATGGAATGAGATAAGGATCTAAGAATGGAACAAGGGATAGAAGTAGGAATGACCATGGTGGATGTAGGAATGGTATCATAAGGATGTGAAGAAGAGGTAAAACTAGTGGAAAAGCAATGATAGAAGGAATATTAGGATCATATTCAGGTGTAACACTAGTAGGAATACCATGGGAGGTAAGTGAATTAATAATAGGATGGGAAGACAAAGGTGTAGATGCAAAAAAATTCATATGTGGTAGGTATAATGAGAGGAGTACCAAACTTAGGGACAAATTAGGAGAAATTTGTGAAGGATATATATTTTTTAATGAGCTATGATTTACCTTATAACTACCTTGAAGTAATTTCCACCCAAATGGTTTAATGAGTAATAAATCATGAAAGATTGATAAAAAATTTGAAGTCTATCCGTGATAAATAAACTAGTAAGATTGTTTGCAAAATGCTATTTTTTTACTATGTTTCATGAAAATAATCTCTAATCTCATTTGTCTTAAAAATAAATGGAATAGTGTTGATGTAAACTACATTAGTGACACCACTCTCAATAGATTGATCCATTTGAGGATTCAAATGAAGGATTCTTCTAAAGGGGATATGAGGATAAGAGTAAGATATTGTCTTGTAAATAAGACACAAAACTATAAAGACCAAAATAGAGGAAAGATCTACTATTAAATAAGAATAAATCACAAGGAACTCAAGTTTGAAAATGAAATAGAAAATGAAACTATAGATGCAAAAACAAGGGTTGGTAAGGTGGATGAAAAGAATACCAAGAAATCAATTGAATAATATCCAAAATAAAGGTATAATTATGAAGCACAAATAAAAGGGGTCCAAACCCCCAAAGAGATCTAAAATAAGATAGTGTAATATTAAAAAAAATTAAAATAATAATGAAAAAATTAAAAATATAGGAGGTTTAAGATTCATGGGTTAACCCTTAGGGGCTTCACTTAGTGAACCTGAATCATAGCACGTGCGTTCGTGACATACTAAAGAATCAGGCCCTATTTTCAAAAAATATTGCCCCAAACTCCTTTTTGTCACCCCCCTCCAATACCCCCCACACCTATTTTTCTATATAAATCCCCACCTCCCATCCCTCAAAAAATCTCCCCTGTTTAGGCAATATATTGCCCCTTTTTTTGCCCATTTAAAACCCCCAATATGAATGCACGTGATAGTGTATTGTCCCTTCAGTGAAGACCTTGTGGGTTCACCCAAATGTGCTATGGTAATTAAATAAATGTACTTAATCAAGCAATACTGAACATATATTATAGAGATAAAATGTTCATATTTGAAGAACCTATTTTTCAAAATTCTAAATGTTAGGGTTCGTAGATAAAATTTATGATTTTACAAAACCAAGCATTTTTTAGTCTAGTTCATATCTTAAATTGTACCTAATCTTTGCATATGTGGACTTGGTTTTAAGCATGGACCTAAATTAATGGATGTGGCTATGAACTGGAGAGAGGTAGCTTGATGTAATTCACTTACCTTAGTTTATGATAGTTTCTTGTTGTAAGAACAAATATTATTCACAAATACTTTTTAAAGAATCTATTAGAATCGAAGAGTTATGTTCTCTAGTAAGATCCATAGATAACTAACCTTATAACTAAGAAAATGCTTCAAATACAACAAGCAAGCATGCAATACACCCAAAATGATGTGCTCTACATTTTCTTTATAAATGTTGTCAAAATGTTCTATAGATAAAACCCCTAACATGCTCTTTGATCACTCCCACATGATTTTAATTGAGTGAACAAATATCCTTAAATACAACAAGTAAGCACACAAATAAATATAATATATGCTAGGTCAGTTCATAATGGCTAATAAAGTGGTCAATACTTGAAGAATTTGAATTTTGAAGTTTAAAAAGACTTGGTTTAGATCCATGACTATTGAAGTGAGTTTCGGTTAAGTCCATCCTTACAATTTTGATCAATGACGGTGAATAATGGGTTTAAGTATTAATATTTCAAATCGAAGAATTAGTGATGAAAGCAATAGAGATATATGATGTCATAAGTCAATCATACCACTTATAAATTGACTATCACATTTGCTATACTATAATTGAATTATATCTAAAACATAAAATAAAAAGACAAGAATATACAATGTTTTTTATTATAATATTGTGTATCATTAAAACCCTAACAAACAATATCTATATGAATTAGATAGTCGAAGTGATTAGCTCTCTCCCACAATGATTTTGCTCTTTTGTTTCTACATATTATCCATCTATAACAAGGTACACTCTTGTACATATCATCCTAATGAAATTTTTATGCAAACCTTTTTATTATTATTTATAGTGTCCTAGTGAAATTTTAATACTATTATCCTAGTTTCTTTTGATTTCCATTGTCAAAGACACAAAGAACTTTTGAGAACTTTTAAATTATGAAAGAAAGCATTTGGAATTGAAGAGGTGGATAAAGGGTTGTTCTCCGATGTGATTGGGATCTCTTTCCACTTTTCAAGCTACATTTGTGAGCAAGGAAGGAATACTTTTACGAGTTTTGTCCCATCCAAGAGCACTAGCTCACCACTTAAGATTGCCATCATACTACATCTAAAGTAAGTATATTTATATATTTTTCAAGTTTGCTTTAAATTAACTTCAATCATCATAATTGTGAGGTGGCCTTGAATGAGAATATATATACTTGGAATCAATACTAACCATAATTACAACGTAACAAGTTAAGAATTTGGCACACTAAGCCATCTTTATAATAATAAAAAATTATATAATATTAAGGCTGATAAAAAAGAATATGACCAGCGGTAAAAAAAAAACACAATTTCACCGAGGGTAAATTGGACTTACACAATTACGAAAAGGTTGAGGAATTTGAATGTAGCGTTGGATACCTATGTCACGTAGCTAATTTGCTTACGATGGATTTCATTTAGTGCTTTGAGAATGATGGCCACCTAATTAAAAATATCGTACGGCTTCTAGTAAAAACAAAACATAGGTAATGACCTAAAGTTAGCTATTCAGATTACACCAATATCTTTCGTGTACATCTGTGATTATGAGAGTTCTACCAACATTTTTTTTCCTTGCAGCCCACTCAACCAGATAGAGCTGCCTTAAAATAATATGCAATAAATTATTTTCCAAATATTTTTAAACTTGTAATGTTGAATTGATCATATTCATCCTTCAAATAATGAGTAATAGATGATTTTTCAAATATTTCTAAACTTAGGTTATGTTTGAAATTAAGATTAGTATGTTTTTAATTTAGATTTATGCTCTTTTGGATCGAAGTATTTTGAGTAAATAATGTATTCATAAGCATTGATTTTCTTATTAAATTTATTTTCTAATTTGATATTAAATTATTATTATCATTTTATTTCACTTTTTTTTAGAAATTTATTTTTATTTTGAAATTATTAGTTTATTTTTGTTGATTGTTCCTGTATGACTTGCAATTAATGGAGATCAATTATAAAGATTTTAGAAGTGATTTCTAAATCTCCAAGATTCCAAATTCACATTCTAACTTTTTAACCTTTCTATTAGTTGTACTTGATCTAGCACACCTTTAATGCATTTTGTTGTTATGTCATAGTATTTAAAATTAGTAATTGTATATTTAATTGTATTAATTATCATCAACTCTAAGAGCAAAATAATTAAATCACACTTACAATTATTAAGAGCAAAAAATTATTGAAATGTACATCATCATTATCATCATATAGGCTCCATGTATGTTAGTGAATGTTGTCTCCTACATATTTCTTGCCATTAATTTAGTCTATCAAGGGGCTTGACCCATGAGAGCTTATCTACCTATGGAGTCCACAAATTCTTCAATGAGATCTTTAGACACCACCTTGAAGCTTCAGATAATAAGGTGACATTGAGCAATTTATAAGACATAAATTCTATCATTTGATTCCCACACATCTCAAATTAGTTTCATGCATTAGCTCAAATTCATGAAAACCATGGTTGACCCTAGAAGGCTCAAATCAATCCATAGGATTTTTTATGACAATTCAATTTTTTGGACATTCACCAAAGTGAGAAAAACAATTTCATGACAGTAGTTAACTTATTCAAATGTGTACCAACAATATTCATCCATTCTTGGTTATTTAATTGTCATGTTCATTCCAATTCAATTCTCAAGTTCCAATTCTATTATTTAGATTGATTTGTTCTAAAATAGGTACATCTTTGTATAATTAACTTAAACAAAGTTATGTAAGGTGGTTATTCTTTTTAAAAGATTAAAATATAAGTAATTTATTTTTATCTCATTATAAGTTTTTAATCAAATTTTTATTAATTCATATTTCATGAATAGTGATTCATAAGAATAGGTATTTCATGAAGACAAATAGTGTACTAAACATTCCATGCAGCTATCTAATGTTTATACACTTGATCATAGAATTTTCTAAAGATCAATCTTTCTTAATTTGCTTTTCTATTCATCAAGCCTTCAAATAAGTATTGTGCTTTAATAACCATACTCTTTATAGATCTTCTTAACATAATTATTTTCACATAGATTATAACCTCATAAAAAATTATGCTAAACGATTTTCCATGAAATCTTAATATTTTACTTTATCAAATTATAATTTTATTTTGTTAATAAACCTCTCATCATCAAATATGAATGGATAAAAATTGACATTTGTTGAAAATACTCTCGATTGTGCTGAATATACTCTCTGGATTGTTCTAGGGTTGAGAGGCTGACCACATAAGATTCTGGTTGATTGCTCGATTTTATTTTTTTATAACAAAACATAAATAATTTTAAATAAATGTTAAGGGCAGATCCACATAATCGATAATCGACACCTGCCATATAAATATGATTGATGATTTGGAAATTAGTGTGACTTGACACCCTAACAAACTAGATCCACACCAACTAACATCTCTTTCCTCGCTCTATTTTATACCTTAACAAATGAACTCTTCTACCATATTAAAGAATTAAATAAGATTGAAATGAATTGAGAAAGAGACATTTTTTTAAAAGTACGAATCTTACTAAGGTAAGGTAAAGAAAGAAATATATTGCCATAACTGCAGAGTAGAAGAATCCAAATAGATTAACAAAATAATACAGTATTTTACAGTGTTACAGCAGACATTAAAGCTGAAGGCGATAAGCTGGCCAGCAGAAACTCTTATCGAACCTAATCCTGGACTGAATATTAATATTCTAGTATCCTAAAACCTCTCTAAATCCTTCCTAAATTAAATATATCACTGTTCGACTCTATTTTTGCAATAACTTTAGAAAGATGAAAATAATCTGACAAAATGCCATTGCAATCACCATTGGCACAATTCTCACCAATATTATCATCAAAACATACAAGAATTTCTTGTGCTGCTGTAAAGGAAACTGCAAATCTCCTAGAGTTCTTTGATATTTGTGGATTTGCAATGAAATACAGACTCAACAAGATCATCATCAAAACATACAAGAATTTCCTGTGCCGCCGAAATGGAAACTGCAAATCTCCTAAAGTTCTTAAATATTTGTGGATTCGTAATGAAATATAGGCTCAACAAGATTATCAACAAAACGTACAAGAATTTCTTTGCGCAGCTGAAAAGAAAACTGCAAATCTCCTTAAGTTCTTAAATATTTGTGGATTCGTAATGAAATATAGGCTCAACAAGATTATCAACAAAACATACAAGAATTTCTTTGCGCAGCTGAAAAGAAAACTGCAAATCTCCTAAAGTTCTTAAATATTTGTGGATTCGTAATGAAAATACAGGCTCAACAAGATTATAAACAAAACATACAAGAATTTCTTTGCGCAGCTGAAAAGAAAACTGCAAATCTCCTGAAATTCTTTCATATTTGCGGATTTGCAATGAAATCCTGTCCTCTTTACATTGATGGATTTGAAATGATAGACAGACTGAGAAAAACTTGACAGAAGACACCTACAGAAGCAACATTGAATTAAACTCATGGCTGTATAAATAAGCACCAAATTTCAAGGCTGACTATTAGGGTTCCTTGTTCCATTCAAATGGAAGTCCCCCAAATCCCATGCGACCGGCCGCATAAAACTCTGACCAGATCTTCTGGCTGTCCAATTTGGGACTAAACGATCCGTCCAAAGCGCTGCGCCTCTCTGGAGACTCCCTGCAAGACCAGGGAGGAGTGTAATACCGAGATTTTCCCCTATGCTCGTCCCCACTCTCATCATCATCATTCGTCTTCTTCTGGTCAAGTTTTCTTTTACTGCGAGCCTTTTTCTTCACAAAGCAGAAAGCTTTTCTGGCAAAAACAGAAGGGGCTTTGACAAAGGCGAGGATGAAGATGTGCAGAATAGCGCAAGGGCAGCAGCAGACAGCCGCGCAGTCTGCAGCAAAGCTCGCTACACAGTTACAAGCCTGGCGCCTTCCGCAGACATTTTCCCTGCGCTTTTCAGTGCCGTTTTTGTTGCAGCTCGATCGGCACATTTTCCGCTTCATTTTAAACCCTTTCTTCTTCGACTTCCCGCATTCCATGATCTGCAAGCCCTCGATCGTCTCGTAGAGCAGATCGTAATCTGAGGAAGAAGAAACCCCTGCCTCGGATTCGAACCCGAGACATTGACGAACGGAGGACGATTTGACGAGACAAGACGATTTGCTTTCTTGTCCTTCGGGAGAATCCTCGCCGGAGTCACAGCAACAGGGGTTGGATTGAGCATGTGCAGGAGACGAAGCATCTGGAAAGCTTTGCTCTGAACTCTGTACGCTCATCCCGCCCTCAATGCACTCCAATTCTTCAAAATATCTCCATGAATCGCGCTCGATTCTTCATTTGCACTCAAAATACCCCCCTTGCACTCAAAATGGTTCACTTGCACTAAAAATTACACCAGATCTGAATTTTATTTCCGCAGGCGTCCAAGTCACAGGAGCACAAGCAAAGATATAGAGGTCAAGAGTTCGAGTCCTGTTCCAGCCGAGTGCTTTTGTTAGTGGATCCCAAAGGTACCAATACATACGGCACTCTGTAAGCAGAGCCGTAGGCACTGACGAACGGCGCAACTGTTTGCAAGGCCCCACTCACTGAAATAGTGACTAACCCTGGGAAGAAACAATTCATGTTACTACTGTTTTAAGTGACTGTTTGGGTCGGCACGGATTCGAACTTGTGACCTTCTTCGGACGACGAATCCTATTCTTGCACATGCCTGGTGCAGTTCTTCGTTCGAAATTGAAATATTTTATGAATCTCATGCCACCAGCTCGAAGAAATTCCGAATCCAGAGAAACATTTCTATTTTTTAAAATTTAACGATAACCACAAGTTCCTCGTATATCTTTGATTTACTTAGTACAGCGTTTTCAAAGAGTGCGCCTTTCAAGTTCGATACTCTCTCGTCTCGAATTTGACGGTCGCCACGTCAGCCCTACGGTTGTTTTTACCTGAAGATTTTGTACGAAAACATTTTTTATTAGGCACCGATTTTCTATTGCTACAATGAGAATAGGGATGAGATTAATTAGGTTTAAGGTCCAATAATGAATAATCTTTGAGTTAGGTTAGGGTTAGAGTTTTATAGGGTTAGGTTTAAGGTTAGTGTTCTATTTTGACAAGGGTTTAGTAGATGCTATGATTATGGTTTAATAAAATTTAAGATTGGGGGGTTAGTGTTTGATAATTGTTAGGGTATAAATAGAGTTAGTGTTATAATTCAATTAGGGTTAAGGTTAAGTTGAGTTTAGGGTTAAGTTTAAGTTGGGTTTTGAGTCGAGCTTGGGGAAATCATCAAGTTAGGATTAGGGTTAGGGCTAGTTTATAAAGAACATTGGGCTATTATTTAATTGATATTAGATTTCGATTAAGATATGATTAGTATTGGAAAAGATTAGGATAAGAAATCTATCTCTAATTGTAATATGTCAAATACTATATTAAATATTATCATTAATATTGTCAAATATTAATAATACTATAATTTAATAACATTATAATATATACTCTTTTATGACTATTAATTGCATAAGTTTATATCTAGCTATCTTGGAAAGGTTTGTCAAAGCGTCACCCTAGCTTTGCTTCTTCAAATATTAAAAATATTATAATATATTTAATTTAAATTTACCTAATATTATATATAATTGTATAATAATATTAAAACTAATCTAATATTTTATATATACATAAGTGAAATCATATCCTTTTGGAAGTGTCTATTCTTTATCAAATTCTCTCCCTAAAGTTCTTAAAGGATCTTCCATATTTTATATATATTGTTGCAAGCTAGTTAGGTATTGATTTCCAATTACTACAACACCAATACAATTTAGGTATATACAAAAGAAAAATGTACAAAAAGGAAACAAGTTGAGTTGGAGTCAATTATTATTTCTCACTAACAATATTATGTTAATAAAAACATAAAGAAAAATGTACAATAAGGAAACAAGTTGAGTTGGACTCAAATAATATTTCTCAATTACAATATTATGTTAATCAAAGCATTTAGATGATCATAGTATTTTATTTTGTTAATTTTATTGTTGTGCAATTTGGATATTTTAGGTATTTCTTTTCATCTAATGTCATAGGTAATTAAAATATTAAATTGGGTTTAAAGTGATTATGTTTTGAATATTTTATTGTCACCTATTGGGGGGGTTTGGGGGCAGGTATCGGGCGCCACTTTTGAAATGACACTTTTTGACCACTTCGCGCTCGATGATCTCTACAAGAGATCGACGAATACCCAAAAGCCAAAACATTAGCTTTAAGCTCTCGACTCACCTATGGAGACACACCGCAAAAATTGAGGAAATCCGCTTTACGGTTTAGGAGATCTAGGTGCACGAAGTTAGCCTGGGTGGCTACTGGGTCCTTTCCCTATATGATGAAGTATAAATGAGGATGAGTTAAGATGCTTTGAATTTAAATTGGGTAATATTGTGTGGATTAGTCTTAAATAAGGTGTATTGTTGGGCAAGAGATGAAGTCTTGGAGCTATCTTAATTGTAATAAATTGTCTTAATCATTATCAACAATTTAGAAAATTGACATTTAGTTTTAAAAATAAATCATAAGAAAAATGTAATGATGTTCTATCTAAATGTAGACTTCAACTTTAAAATATTTATAATCTAATATATTACTTAAAAGTAATCCTTTATGACCCTTGATTACTAATGCTAAGTCTATAAACTTCACTAATGATCTAGACGTAGGATAGTACTCAACTTGAAACTTTCATCACATGGGTCAATAGGATAATGGTTGTACTCAAGACAAATCGATTTGATAACTTCACAACATGATTTTGAATGAGATAAACTATATTCTATCATACTCTAACTCTAAAGTAATTCTTAACACACTCGATTTTTATAGGATATGTCTACATACTTCACTAATGACCTAGGATAGTACTCAACTTGAAACTTCTAGTACATGGGTCAATAAGATAATGACTATATTCAAGACAAATCAATTTGAAAACTCGACAACATGATTTTAAATGAGATAACCTATATTGTGTCATATCCTAATTCAAGACTAAGTCATGTCATATAATCTAAATCAGGAAAAAAATTTGATATGAACCAAAAGAATCTATAATAATAATTGACTAGGAAAAAACAAAATAGAAATAAATCAATACACAAAATAAATCAAATTAATAATTATGAAATAATACAAAATAATTTTAAAAAAAATAAAAATTATTCAATATTTAAGCAATGAACCTAAAAGTCTTACCCTATACCTTAGATTAATTGTGATCAATATAAAAGAAATCAAATCCTCATGGGTAAGACACTTGATGCCCTCCAATAAGAGTTATGTATGCTTTGTAGATCTACGTACATAAAGTGTATAGTTAATATTGATGAAGCAAGTACAATCAAGGTAAAGTAAATTTTATGGATTAAACCGACTTAGTTTCAAAAGCTTCTTGTTTTCTTCGAAGTATGCGCGCTTTTTACACTTGTGGGCATCACGGGAAGTTTGATGATGAGATTAGACTACTTCTTGGATTTTCTTCCACAACATTAATATGCTTTAGCTTTAAAATTGTTTTTATTCGATTAGACATGTTTGCAATAATTTCTTTGGCCATTCCACGGGGTCTTTTGGGTTAGGTTTATTTATCACAAAGTTTTTGCAATGTTCGAAAAATTAAAAATGTCAATAATCACACTTTTATTTTTTTTAATAAGGATAAAAATGTCCATATCCTATTTTTTAAAAAATTTCTCATGGAGTAGAGAAAACTATATATAACCTACAAATTATAGAGTTTTAAAAGAGAAATACATAAAATCATTCACTAGTATATTAGATGTAATAAAAAAATTTAAGTTCTTTCACGATATCTAAATATCTAAAGTATAATAAGAAAAAAAAGATGGAGTAAAAAATGTTAATTATATGATTTAATTAATATTTATTATATTTTTAAACTAGTAAAACTAGTCATTAGTTGAAGGGTTACTTCTTTTACATTATTTTTTAATTTTTAAAAATTTATAAGGTTAAATGATTGATATGTTGTCTTTTTAGCTCCTTATCTCTAAAATATATATTTAATTAGATTTTAATGAATGTTTATAATTTGATTGATTAAGAGTAACATTAGATTGATAACTCTTTTAAAATGACTACGTGAAAACTCTTTTATACACAATGATCTTTCCACATCCTTTCTTATTTATATCCTTTTAATTGAGAACTTAGGCATGCACCCCTTGCTTTGCACCAAACACTATCCTTTGATGAAGAAGAAAGCTCATGAGAAACTTAGCTCTTCAATTGGTGACTATTGACACTTTGTGCCACCTTTTTTTCCACTACTAATTATCACTTTGCGAGATCTTTTCAGGGTATTTAAATGAGTTATTCTTTTGTTACAATTCTACCTTGATCTATCCCTTAGTATTTTACCCCAAATTCAATATATCAAAAAACTGCCTAAGTTTATTGGTCTCTTAAGCTTTTCATCTAGTATATAGAACCCAAATGAGAACCCCCAATTCATGTTTGGTGAAATTTGGGTGAGAGTTGACCAACTTATATTCAATGGAAGTTTTTCCTAGTATCAAGAACCACCATTGATACTAATTACTATTATAGAAACCACCATTAGAACCAAAAAATGATTCTTAGAATTCCATGAATCATGAAAGATATTACAAATTCCTGATCACCCTCTAATCATCGACAATAAGAAGATAAAGAAAATAAAAGGAAGTGGATGATGTAGAGAAAAGAAGGGCGTCATTGACTAAAAAGGTCAAGGAAAGAAATAGAATATTGAGATTTCAAAGGTTTTGAGAACCTTAGGAACCTCTAATGAGACTTTGGATTCCTAAGGAATCGCCAACCTTTGAAAACAATTATGAAAAAATGAAGACAAGACATGGATCAAGAGTTCATGGTTCCTAAAGAACCCTTGATCTTTAATGAGGATATACAAAGGATTAAGATAAGTAAGTAAAGACTCTTAAGGGAATCCTTGATTCCCAACTAAAGAGAAAATCTTGGAATTTCCTAATAGACAAAGGCAAGGCATTGATAATGGGAGGAAGGGATCCTGATCAAGATGCTAAATAAGCATAGAGTCAAGGCCCGACTCTTAATGAGAATTTTATGATGAAATATAAGGCAATCAAAGCAATAAGGTGAAGTAGTGAATAAAATGAAAGAGGTGTAAGAGATTATAGGTGTTCCAAGAACACCTACAACTCTCATTTTGGTGGCCTACAATGCCCAAAGTCATGATTTCCTTCTCAGATGAGTGCAAACCGTCAACAAAGGCTAGATCACATGTTTCATGCAAATTTCATTCCAACAAGGTAAGATTAGTTGCACATGAGGAGATGGATCAAGGTTTTTTCCAATTTGACCATAGTTTTCAAGCCTAAAACATGTCATTTTCATGTGAATGTTTGTTGAGAAATAAATAGATTCAACACCAAGATTGTGAAGATCAATCTCAATCCAATAAAATAATCATAGGATAAGATACAAGGTCTGTATAGCTACAACACGAAAATCTGAAATGCAAATGCAAATCTGAAAATTAAGTTGCCTTAATGTTGGAAACCATTATTAGATCCTTCTTCAAGTAATGATGTAAAAAATAAACCTGTATATCATGCTTAATAAACCTATCTTATGTGAACCTATAACAACAATAAATAATTATTAACATTAGCATAATATAGAAACAATAAGGCATAAATAAACAATAATAGATCAACACATAACACAATGTTTACATGGATAAATCCTTGTGGTAAAAAACTTCACCAAGAAAAGAGGCTAGACTTGCATTATCAACAATAAATTTTCTTACAATATAATAACTTCCATTCTCCTCTTTGCCTCCACCATGCAACACATATGCACATGTGACCAACCTCACTATCCCTTCCAATTTTCCTTTCTTCCTACAAATAAATCTACATTCAACTATTACTCTCTAATTCTACATCCAAAAGGCCAAATTTATAGAATGACAAGAGCTTAAAAACAACTAATAAAGATGTCAAAATAATACTCTTCATTCCTCATGATCAAAACCATTGTAATGCCTCCAAGGAACTCAAAAAGGCCCTAGTTTTGTATTCAATACTTTCCCTCTAACTTGGGTGCCCATTATTGCAAGATAAACATTACATTAAACACAATAAATGACGGAATACCAAGAGACACCTATTGCATTTTCCATTCTCCAACTTGGAGAAGCACATATGTCACTCATTTGAACCCTTCCCAAGTAATTAAAATTCTTATCCTATACATTCATATGTGGGGAAAATGATATTAAATAATTGTGTTCACAAACCACTTTTGCCATTATTAGTGGAACTCATCACCCCTTATGAATGTATTACAAACAATAGAGAACTAAACATTTCAAGTTATTTTATCAATACATCCTAAGTGCCTTAGGACACTTTCTAAGGATGTTGGAACCATGTCATAGGATGTCATGAAATTAAGGTAGCGAAACAACTTCCTACACTATCCTTGAGAGGAGGGTCATGTAATACTTTTTCAGATCTGTACAACAGTTACACAAAATTAATATAAATAACATGCATACCACAACCAAGATTTAACGTGGAAACCCAATATGGAAAAAACCACCAATGTAACTAGTTACTATTTTTCACTCTTCTGAAGTGAGCTTTGTTAGGATCCAACCCTGTTAAAGGTTACAATAACACACTGTTAGGTGTGGCCCTATTAAAGGATTTAATCACCCTGTGAGAAGTGGCCTTGTTAGAGGTCTTCAACACTTCAACATAGAAATACTACCTTGTGAGAGGATTTACAAAAAGACTGTTAAGTCTACCCTGTTAAGAGATTTGAGATCACTGCTACAATTGTTAGAGTAACAATGAATTGACCTGTATGTGTAAGCAACTATCTTTGCTGATTTAGATCTCTATTCTAATTATGTCTGGATCCTTGCTGATCATATATTCTATTTTAGCTCCGAGTGATCTGTATTCAATCAGAATCCTATACGATTTCATCTTCACTCTTCATGTCACAAAATTCCACACTTCTTCTCTTCAAATTTTACACACACACACATTCAATCCAAACTTGACCTTTCATATATGTGATAAGCCCTGTCCAGTTGGCTTGATTATACTTCTAAATAATATATCACAATTCAATCAGCCTCATATAATCAATTAATTATAGAATGTAAATCACTGTTAGTCGTCTGGCACTGAATGCCCGACCATGACTGAATTGTCTGAGTGACTCGGTCAACACTAAAACAACTCATTCTATTCACCAATTATGCTCGGTCTGAATGTAGACATTTGTGTAACATCACTACATAAGTGTATATACATGTGTAACATCAATGACAATACAAAATTGAATAATTGTCTTCAACAATATACTTGTAGAGAAAGCTTCTCTTACGGGTGTTGCCAACTAGAGATCTAGAGGTAATTAAATAGTTATACATAAATTTTACACATGTACCCTCCATCTAATGTAGCCAATATATAGGAGATATAAAACATGAAACTGTCAAATGGTATTACAAAACCATGAGCTAAAAACCACTTACAAAAGTGGTTCCTATCTTATCTCCAATCAAAGATTCCCTATGATGAGTCAAAACACACACCAACACATGTAACTCCCTTTTACAACTCATTTATGTCTTCAACATATTTTTACATTTCCTATTTCAGGAGACCCAACTTTTGGAGGCCATAAATTTTGGTGTTCAATTGGCGAACCATTTTGAAGAGCCAAAAATCTTATGATGTGCTCATTAAAGCTACAACTAGCGTAGTTTTGGGCTATTTCACTACCTCTAAAAGCTTCAAAATTGAATTCATAAAATTTCTTTCAAAACTTCAAAAATTAAAAATTTAACATCTTCAAATCTAGACATCATCTTGCAATGAAAATTTATCAGCGTGCTTATCTATCCCATCCGAACCTTTTGGGAAAGTTTTCATAAAATCCATTATTAAATGTAAACTTACTATAAATAGTAATTGTATGTAAATGCAAGGTTGAAACACATTTTCCTAACAATCTCTCACTTTTCAAACACCTTGCAAGAGAAAAGGGAGTATCTACACCATAATTTAATTTTTAGGGGGAATGAGGCCCATAGAATTTGAACACCATCTAGAATTCTCTACGCTCACAACCTTAGTTAATGAATTTGTAACATTCATCAAAGTCTCTACCTTAACCAGCTTCACCCTGCCATCATCAACCATATCTCTAACAAAATGATATAGAAAATCAATGTGCTCAGTTCTGACATGAAATGTTAGGTTCTTAGCTAGGCAGATTGCACTCTGACTATCATAATAAATTATCACTACTCCCTTTTTTATTCTAATATTTAAACACAACCTCTTAAGCCAAACGACTTCTTTACAAGCATGAGAACTACCATATACTCAAATTTTAATAGTTGACAAAGTAACCATAACTTATTTCTTACTCATCCAGCTTATTACAACACCAAATAAGGTAAACACAAAAGAACTTGTGGATCTTTTTCTATCAATACCTACCTAGTATAAATCCACATAACCATAAATATCAAGGAAAATTTCATCTTCTATCATATTACAATGATAATAGAAATAATACTCTGAGGTACCGTTCAAATATCTGGAGACTCTTTTAACTGCATCCCAATGAACTTTACTAGGATTAGACATATATCTAGAAAGAATGACCATTGTTTGGGTAAGGTTTAGTCTAGTACAAGGCATAGCATACATCAAACTTCCAATTTCACTTTGGTAAGGTACTCTACTAATGTCTTCCATCTTTAATGGGGATGTAGGACAATTTGAAATAGACAACTTTGTTCCAACTATAAAATGAACAAATGATGGTGTATAATCATGTATGTTGAACCTTTCTAAAATTGAGTTCACATACTTACTCTAGCCTAAAAATATATATTTTTTCACTCTATCTCTTATATTTTCCATCCCAAGAATATATTTTTCTACACCAAGATCTTTCATTTTGAATTAAGCAACAAGCTAAGACTTAAGTTTTACAATCATACATTTTCATTTACCAATTAATAATATATCATCAACATATTTAATGCAATACATAGGATCACCATCAGATTTAAAATAAACATAGTAATGTGATTTAGAATGTTCAAATCCAAAACTCAACACATGTATTAAATTTTCCGGTACCACATCCTAGAATTGCTTGAGGTCATACAAAGATTTCTTCAATTTACAAACCTAATCGCTTTTACCTTTTATCACAAAGTTCTATGACCATGTCATATTAACATCTTCCTCCAAATCATCTTGAAGGAAAGAAATTTTTACATCCATTTTATCAACCTCTAAATCATAAGAAACAATAATAGAAAGAAAAAATCCAATGGATCATGTAATGTTTGCAATAGGAGAAAATATCTGACCATAATCAACACCCTCAACCTGAGAGTGACCTTTTGCAACCAACCTTTCTTTATAATTATCATTGCTTCCATCTAAACCAAGTTTTTTCTTAAACACCCATTTGCAACCAATAGGATATCATCCTTCGGGAAACAATACAAGATCCCATGTTTCATTCTTTTTCAAAGTTTCCATTTCTTCATTCACAACAATTTTCTAGGATTTTTCATCATTTATACCTAATGCCTGTTGTACATAGCTAGGTTCATCCACAGTAGTATTCAAATGAAAAATATATCTCTAATCATCAGGATAATACCTTTCAGGTGGTTTCCTGTGCCTTGTAGACCTTTGAGAAAGCTGAGTTGGAGGTGCTTCATCCTCTTCTAAAGATTCAGAGCTAGATGAGCTCAGCTCAACTTCTGTCTATCTAGGGGCCTCAATTTAAATTTCTTAGGCATAGAAGGTAGTTGAATCACAGATTCCTTTTTGGTTTGTTCTAGATGCAATGTTATAGGAGGGTTAGTTTCTCTAAAAATAACACTTCTACTATTATCACCTCCTGTGCAACAAGGTCCCAAAGCTTGTATTCTTTCACACCATAACTATATCTGATGAAGATACATTTCACAACCTTTTTCTCCAACTTAGTTTGCTTCTCCTTTAGAAGACATGCATATGCCTCATAGAAAAAAATGAGCTAAGATGTGGCAATGAAGGCTTATGACCAACCGTGCCTCCATAGGCACTTATCAACAATAGTTGTTGTAGGATACTTGTTAGTCAGGTAGCAATTAGTTGCAACAGATTCAACCCAAAACTTTTTTTCTAGACTAGCACCACTCAACATACTCCTAGCCTTCTCCATAAATCTCATGTTCATCCTTTATGCAACTCTTTGTGGAGAATACAAAGTTGTATTCTACCTATAAATGCCACTATCTTAGAGAAAAATTTATCACCATTGTCAGTCCTCATACATTTTATTTTCTTATAAGTTTGTAATTTAACCATTCCTTTAAATTATTTAAATAAATTGAAAACACCAGATTTACTCTTTATAAAATATACCCATGTCCTTCTGCTACAATCATTTATTATTCTACCAAACACATGAGAATGAATAATATCCAACACACCACAATATTTATGAGAACTCAAGTAAAACTGAACACAATTTTATTTTCCATAAATGCATTATTCACATAAATCAAAATCAAGATTACAATCATTCAAACCTTCAACAAAGTTCTCTTTTTTAAGGTTATTAGACCCTTCTCTCCACTATGGGCAAGTCTCTGGTGCCATAAAATAGTCTTATCTATAGTTAAATTTGATTCTGAAGAAAAAGCACCCTTAGGTACCTAGAATCCATGACCATTTGTTGAAGGAAAAACCCTAGCCTTTTACAACAAAGTATCCACATATTTATTCTTTATAGAAGTACCATTACACTTATTAGTGTATGCGTCCATCTTATACAATGTGCCAATTATAACACCTTTAGAAACCACCATAAGACCTCTCACCATTTTGCATCCTGCATTAGAAAAGACTACCTACATACCCAAATCTATTAGTTTACTCACAAAAAAAGCATTTTAGACAAGGGAGACACATTTCACCATTAATCCTTATTATTCTACCTCAGGAAACTTATAATAAATTTGTTATGACAAATAATATTTAAATGAGAATTACCACTCAAGTACACCTTGCCTCCATTAAATCCTTCATATTTAGAAAAACAATCTTTATGATAGGTCATATGAAAAGATGAACTTGAGTCAATTAACCATGCATCATCACATGTATGAGTGACCAAATCTACAATGAATGCATCACCATCTTCCTTCTCAAACTTGGAATCAGAACCAAATTTATTCTTTTCCTTCTTTGCCTATTTACAATCCTTATGAATGTGTCTAGGCTTACCACAATTCCAACAAATAACTTTGGACTTTCTAGGATATTTAGATCTATCCCTGGATATGGATTTATTACACTTCTCATAATATTTCCTTTTTCCTTAGGTCTTCCATGATCAAATAGGGTAGCTTGGAACTAATGGATAGATTCCTTCTCATCTCTTTAGAAAGAAAAAAACCACTACATCTCTAGTCTTCAAAATAACAGAAGTACTAATGATGGTCATAACAATAGAATCCCATGAATCAGGGAAAGATCATATGAATATCTAGCATTTCTCCTCCTCATCCATCTTGACACAAATTGATGTCAATTGAGCCACCAACATATTGAATTTTCCAAGTAGTTTGCAAATTTTCAACCCTCATCCATCTCAAAGAATACAATTTCTTACTCAAGAAAATATTATTTACTAAAGATTTGGCTTGATACGTATCATGACCAAACTTCTTCCAAATCTTCTTTACATATGAATCTTCATGGAAATCTATTAGAACAAAGTTTTCAAGTCACAATATAATTATACCCTTAGCTTCATAGTCTATAAAATCATATTTAACATCCTCAACCAGACCTATAGGTCTCATGACATTCTCATCAATAACATCCCACAGGTCTCAAGTTATTAACAAATCCTCCATCTATAACTTTCAAATTTCAAAGTTAATTCTAGAATTTTTATTCACCTCTATTCTCCCTAACAAAATTAAATATGAAAATTCCCACAACAAGATCAAAAAGTATCTTTAACACAAGCTCCCACTCAAATCTATATTAGTTCAAAAATTCTAATAACCCACAATTGAAACCAAAGGTGATCAAGCTCTAATACCACTTGTAAGGAGATTAAATTAGCATATCAACCTCCTACACTAACCTTGAGAGGAGGGTCATGTAAAAATTTCTCAAATCCTTACAACATATACAAAAATTTAACAAAAATAATATAAATATTATGCATACCACATGATATTGATTTACATGGGGAAAACCCTCTCAGGAGAAAAACCCCATACTCTAAAAGTTTTATATTATATTATTCAAAAATTAAAAATATATCAATTTGAGAGAAAGCTTCTCTCAAGTATCATTAACCAAAGACATAGAGGTAATCAAATACCTATAAGACTCTTACACATACCCTTCATCTCATACACCTAATATACAAGAAATGCAATATGTGAAACCGTCAAACGATATTACAAACCCATGTGCTAAAAACCACTTTTAAAGAAGCACACATCTTATCTCCAATCAAATATTCTCTATGATGTGTCAAAATACACACCAACATCTGAAAATCCCTTTTACAACTCATTTATATGTTCAACACATTTTTACATTTCCTATTTCAAGAGATTCAACTTCTACAGGCCATAAATTTTGAAGCAGGTGTTCGATTGATGAACCATTTGAATTACCAAAGAGATCGAGATGTGGCATATTAAGCTATAATTGACTATTAATTATGGAAACTTTTGATCCATCTAAGAGCCTCTAAATCAAATGTAAAATTACTATAAATAGTAACTATATGTAAATGCAAGGTTGAGACACATTTTTCTAACATAGGATTTATAAGGTAGATGTCACCTTCATCCTAATATTATATCCCAATTGACGTCATACATTATAAATACACCCATAGGAATAAAAAAACAAGGGAAGAACAATCCCTTATTCATCCATGTACCACATGAATCTTCACCATGCTCTCATGCTTTAACAAGGGACATGAAAAATATCATAATAGCCATCATCAAAAAATAATAATCTTACATCCTCCAACATGCCACATATGAAAGAAAATGAACATTCCAAGGTGAACCATATCAATCATTAGTGAAACTTGTATTGATTTCTACATTAATATTTAAAAAAAAATTAAAATGATAAAAATGTCTTTGAGTAAATTCCATACTTATACCACTTGAAATAGCAACCATATCATATTGAAATTCATCTAAGCTAATCATACCTCAATCTAAGGTATACCAACATAGATAAAACTTCATGCCAATAGTACATCAACTCTAAATTTGTAATCAAGTATGTGTATATCCAATATCCTATCTCAAAGAAATATACCAATGCACAAATGACCATAGATAGGGCCAAATAAGTTTTTTTTATATCATCACATAAACAATCTCATGGATATAGATGGTCCACATTCGAGTCATCTCACTACAAGAAAATGAGTAGCTAATGTATAACATGCATAACACATAGATCCAAATCCAATAAAACATGAAGACTCATTATCACATTAGTAATTAACAAACCAAGATATTAGAGAGGGAAATTAGACATATATTCAAAAACTTCCACTACACGATGAATGTTAAATCTAAAAATATATCAAAACATGAAAATTCTATATATAGAACTTCACATATAAGATGTGGATAACTCTTCAATTACATAGTGTCAAGGAAACATACACTAATCTAAAAATCCTACAACCAAATTCTCCATAGTACCTCTCTCATCACCATTCTCCACAACTCTCCCATGATATTCACACTCAACTATATCAATAAAAACATCTAGGAAGAAGAACATGAACAAAGAGAGAACCTACAAATCAAGCTATATCCTTATTCCACACTAACATGTATCATTCTATGTAATTTAAGATCTCCTTCACTATTCCCAAACTAAAAGGACATCAACATATAACATTCAAATAAAATAAAACATGACATCAATAAATGTAAATATCTCACATCAAGTTAGATTAAAAAAACTAATCATTACCACAACAAAGGGAATAAGCCCAAAGCCACAAACCTTTTCCTTTACTTTTCCAACTAAGTCTCTAGGACAAGATCCATAGATAAAAAATGACAACAAATAGAATAGTGAAAAACCATAAAACAATGCATCATCTTCTCAATAAATCCTCAGAGCTACTATATTCAAGATTATCTCAGATGAGAAGATAAAATACAAAATAGAGAATATATTTGATAACTAGATGGGCAATATCTCTCATATCATTCACCTAGTGAGTAGATTAAGGGTGGGAAACAATATTGTCATGTGCTAACAATACCAAGAAGTTAATGATTACAATAAATGAAAATCTTCACTTTAGGTCCATAATGGATTCACATCCATAACTAGATATACATTCCTTGGTCTTTTTGTTGAAATTCCTCTCTAAAGAGATCTCAACACATGATCCAAAAAATATGATCTACCTCATAGCCTCACCCATTTCTCTCTAGTCTCTATAAGTATCCAAAAATCAATTCATACAAACTTCAAATGTAAACCTACAAAATATTGAAGCTCTAAGAAGACAATTAAACTAAAAACCAAAGAGAACCGACAAAACCTCACCAAAGACTCAAAATTTCTCCATGGAACCAAGATATCACCATATACAAACATTTGAATATAACCATTCATCATCAAATGATGAATCCATGTTACTGCCAAATCTTCCACTAAATTGGGTAACCAAGCTTTATAGGCATCATGAAAATCATCTCCTAAATAAATATCCTCCATGTCCCCCAAAATGATCAATGAAATCAACCAAGAGCTCCCAAAGAGAAGATTCAAATCATGAACTCCAACCCAAGAAGATACAAAACCACACATCGTATGTCAATATAATCCAAGATATCAAAATCTAACAACAATCTATAGGCAGAATCAAAGAGATTGACAAGACAACAACACCAATTAAAAAATAACATCCATCTCCTAACCAAATATTATCCATGACTCACAATAGAATACAACCAAAACAACTTAGAACCAAATTATTGAGGAAAATAATATAGCACACATTATGTAACTACATAAGGCTCCCATTGAAAGTGATAGAAATTTATAGATGGAATCATTACCTAAACTCCATTGAAAGTGAAGAGAGATTCTCATACACCATAATCTATTACTAAGATTTAAGTGAACAACTTTATCAAGTACTCCCAAAAAATCCTTTTCATAGTGAAATAAAAATACCAATATAATAATGGCGACCAAAAACAAGGCCTACCAATCTAAATCCTCAATAGACAATTTACATGATCAAAATATATGCAACATCTCAAACTATAAATACACACCCAATACCCTATTCTCTAATAACTGAAAGATTCAACCCCTCATTAGTATCATGCATAAAAGAGATAATAAGGATAACATGTGTATTTCTAAGACTTAAACACTAAAATCAACACTAGATATAATTTTCTAAACAAACCCACATAGTAGTAACCATGGATCACTAAGATCCCTCCAAACAACCATGCAAAAATATAACCGTCTCGATATAGTACACCTCGAATCCAATCTTACTACAGATATACATACCAAAAATTTTAGTTAACATGTAAATTTTTTAAAATAATCTTTTTAAATCTAAAATCCTCTCAAACATCCCTAAATATTCACATTATACATTTCATCAAAAAAATGAAAAATGTATATATCTATAAAACTCAAAAACTAAAAACAAGACAACACTGCAACCCAACAAGAAATGTAGGTTGTCTAGGACCTTAAAATATATGAGCATATATTCTCCACAACCCACAAAGAGGTCAATGGATTATCTTCCAATGCCTTCATGTAACCATGGGGTCAAACAATGCACCCAACATAAACACTCCAATATGTAGTCCAAAAAACTAATGTCTCTCATGGATGTAACTAGGATGCTAATACTTATCCAACATCCAATGTCAATGCTCATCCAAAATTCACACCTTTTGACTACACATGATCTCGAGGTAAAGGAGTAAAACTAAAAAATAATAGGATAAACACATATTATCAAATAAGAGCTTCATGTTACCAAATCATAAACAACTCCATGTATATCCATAATCATGAGCTTTAAATTCCCAATATAGATCACATTGATAATAGCCATGGTTTCCAATATAACAAATATGAAAAAAACAATTAAATCATAGATCATTTATTTCAGCCCTAAAATATTTTCAAAAAACTTTAATTCCTTCTAATATATTCTCACAAGATTTCCAAGCTAAGAAACCAAAGTAGAGGAATGCCAAGAACCAATAACCTTCAGCTCCAATACCAAATATTGAGAAATAAACATGTTCAATACCAAAGATTAAATATCAATCTCTATCCAATAAACTTATCAAAGGATGAGATACACAACATAAATGATATAAAAGGTTTTCCTAGGTTCATTAGGGCTATCATATGTTCATTAGGGATGTCCTATTCTCGTGAATGTTACTTTTTGACATAATATAAACATATTAGACATGTTCACATATGGTTATGATTATGTATGTTCTAGGTTCATCAAGGCTATCCTAGGTTCATTAGGCTTGTCCTAAGTTCATTAGAGTTTTTTTAGGTTCATTAGGGTTGTCCTAGGTTCATTAGGGCTATCCTATTCTCATGAATGCTACTTGTCAACAATTTTTTGAATGTAGGGCACTGTTATGGTATGACCTGTTGGAAATACAATATGGGAAAGCAAGATACTGAGAGGGGGGGTGAATCAGATCTTAAAAATTTTATCCTTTAAAACAAAATTGATCCACAACCATGCATGAATGAAATTTATCTATCAACTAGTAGCATCCATGATAGTAAATGAATAACTCAACACACAGAATTTTGGTAAGCCAGAAACCCAATAAGGTAAAACTAGGGTGGGGATGACACCCACAAAGATCTTTACTATTGCAACAATAAAGTGTGCCTGTTAGGGCTACAAAGTTTGATCACAATATGTAATCTACCTGGTTAAAGGTATGTCCAGTTAAGAGCTTTAGATCATTAAAATCTACCTTATAAAAGGATTTAAACTTACAATAAAGTAAGCACTCGGCGAAGAGATTTAGAAAGGTATGTTAGAACCACTCTGTTAAGAGATTTCACCTGATATAGTGGTTAGAATGTCTCAAGAACTGATCCTTTGATATGCACTCTGATGCTGATAACAAATCTCCTCTTTCCAATACCTTCTCTCATCTAATAATCTGATGTCTTTTCTCTCCTATTCACTGCTCTTTCACTCTGCTAGATCTATGCTTCTTCTATCAACATAACCCTTTGTACATCTCTCATGTACACATACACCTTCTCTATCTCTCCTTGAACACACACCTAGGGTTTAAGAAGCAATCTAATATACTTTACGAATTTGGCAATTAGATCTAGATCAACGATCAAGAACAAAAGTTTATGCCGCTTAGGCATTCCAATTTTATGATTGGCTCCATGCCATGCATTGGGATAAAATAATTAATGCATAATTAACTCTGTTAAAATCATTAAATGTATGAACAAGTCAGCCCAAAACGGTTTACCTTCAAGTTTGTGTCATTCCTAACATGTATGTCAAAACTATCTTGCTCGACACATTACCACTCTGGCGCTCAGCATGAACATGATAAACTTTTTCTTGATTGCTGAGTCACTCAGAAATCACTATCTGCTCAACAATGACTATGCCAGATTGCTCGGCCTATACTATATTTCTCGGCCGCAGTGATGACCAACTAACATGCCTGGATAAATGACACTAATGATCAACAAAACTTAGAGATCAACAATCCCCCCCTTTGATATTAGTGGCAAAAACACACTTATCATTTATTTACATTCACAAAAATTTTCCAAAGTACACAATATACTCCCCCTAAGATTATACTTCATATTTACATAATATACATGCCTTACAAAATATTATTCTTGATTCTGCACATATTTATCTGTTTCCTTAATCGATTCCCCCTTGTTTTTTTCACTGATAACTGCAAGGGTCAAGTTATACTTATCCAAAAATGACTTATGAAGCTGTAGTGTTAGTGCAAACGTTGTATCCCAACTATCCTTTACAAACTTCATGACTTGTATCTTAATTTCTTGCTTGGCAGCTAGACTTACCAAACTATCTGCTATAGAGAGATGAGAATTCCTCTTGACTAGTTCATTTTCAGTTGTAATTTCCTTCTATATAACCTCTAGATGAGGTATTAAGGCAGTCTGAATAGTTATTAACTTTTCTCTAATTCTTCCATCTTCATCCATAAGCTCGGCTAATCTTCTTTGTGTATGAGTCAACTTGTCAAAATGTAAGGAGCTAGAACTACCATCCATACTCAATGTACTCCCTATTGACTTTAAAGCTAGTTGTAATTGCTCAATAATTTGTTGGTTATACTTGGTAAAGAATTCTACATCACATAACTTTCTATACAAGGAATAAACATTATTTGCAACTTCTTCAAGAATACTAATAAGAGAAGAAAGTTCAACCTGTTTGATAGCAATCTCTGCTGATATCTTCTCCAAAACTTTGTTCTCAAATTTTCTCTCAAAATATTGTAGCAACTTCTCATTTGCCTCAACATTTTCATCATTAACTTTCTGCACAATATGGACTAACTGTTCTAGTATTGTCATTTGTTTATTTACATCTATTATATCAAAAGCAGTAATAAAAATATCCTTAATCTCATGTAATACTTACTTTTGTTGGTGTTCCCTCTTCAGTTCTTCTTATTTCTTCTTCCTCTTCAAAATTTCTTGCAGAGTCTGAATCTGCTCATATGTCAAGTTGTATGTATCCCATTTAGGAATCACAATCACTTCATCCAAAGTGATACTTGGACTAGGTGACTTCCTCTTATGTGTCTTCTTCCTTTTGAGTTCTAAAGAAATGATGCTCGACTCAATGACAGTGATATCTTTACCTTTGTTAGTGTTAATTTCAATTGTTGCCTTCATCTAAGTCAAGATTACCTGCTGATCAGGTACACTTCCTATTTTAGGTGTAGTGGGAGTAGATGATGCAGAGTGTGGTTGATTGACCAACACTTGTATAGCCTCTTTCTTTGTAGGCTTATCTAAAATATCTTCCATCTTATCTCCACTCTCTAATACTGTTTGTACAACCTCTAAAATAGGTGGATTTGTATTGATTACCTCCTTTTCTCCTTCTTTCTCTATCTCAGCCTCAATTGCCCAATTAGGTGATTGGATACTTGTGTCTGCTGGCTCATTTTGATCCTCGACATCCACATTGTTGTCTTCTCCAAGTGTAGTACCAATTGGGATATCCATTGTCAACTCTGTAACTTGCTCATCACCTGTTTCCTTTTGGGGTTCTATTTTAGTTTCTCCTTGATATGTAGCAGTTTCTTTCTCCATTTCCTTCTGCTCTGAGTTGTCTCCATCTTTATCATCAACCTTCTTAGTAATTAACCCAAAAATTTCTTTCCATATTTTGTTACTTTGTTGTACTATACCTTCAACATCATTCCTCAAAATAGCATAGGCTCTATGTTTAGGAATAAACTTCCCCTTATATTTCTCAATGAACTTAGCTATCTGTTTCTTTGTCAAGTCAGGAATGATTTTAGCCAATGTTCCTTCCCTAATCTGCCTTTCTGTCATCAGTGCTATTAGTTTCTTTTCTTGCTGCCATAAAAATAATCTCAAAGAGCTTTCTCTATTTATCCCAGACAATGATCAAACAAGATACAGAATGACAGAAACAAGGTTTTTAGACCCTCTACACTGTGAGCTCCATAAACTCCGGCGGGATTACCCTTCCAACTCAGAACAATCAAATCACTAAATCATTCCAGTAGAATATGAATGGAATTACAGGGATTAGCCAAAATAACATTTATTGAACAAACCAAACATAAAGGTAAAGATCAATTTTGATAATGATGGTCACTTAATTCAGTGGAAAAAAAACCAGTGCTTAAATCCTAAGGCATGGAGTCACTTTTGAACAAATTTAACCAATCCGCTCATGAACAAAATCTGAAATAGCTACAGAATCTGGTATAAACATAGATATACCTTACATATCTATAATCACACATATAAAAAACTTAATTCATCAAATTCATTATAAACCCTGAATCTTATTGAAAATAATCCTAAGGGAATTTTAATCTTTCCTTGAAAGAACCCTAAAACTATTTCAAAATCTGCCTAACAGATGCATAAATTGAACTCTCCTTGAGCATTCAATTCACATAAAATTTAGAAAACCATAATGAAGACAAAATAATCATCATATGTTTCAGAAACTATTGATGGATTTCATTTTTGTATTCATAATCAGAATTGCTAATACATTCGACAATAATTTCAAAACCCTAAAATCATATTGGTCTTAAATCAAAGTTCTTACATTTAAACTTGTACTTCCAAATGAAAAATGGCTATCCTCTTCCCAATAGTCTTGGAATCCTTTTATAAATAAGGATGTAACAAGCTATGGACTACATGGGAAGGATTTACAAAATCTTTTTCAACAACAATTTTGTAGTTAACATAAAAACAAAAGCTGTAACAGAAAATAGGTGGCAAAAGTTGGCGAAGTCTGAACAAGGTTTGTTGTTATAGTTTGACAATATCCTCTTCATCCTTTCAGCTTCACTTCCCACCTATTTACCTCTTTGGCAGTGGTCCAATCAAAAGTCTTTACCTGTTCTAGCTTTCCCACAACTTCTATCCATCTGGCATCAATGTTTGTTATGGCCTCTGAAACAAACTTCGCCATATCTCTCTCAACCTTGAAGAGGTTGTCAATCAATTCATTGCAATATTCAACATTTACATCCTTCTCCAGGCACTATTTCATCTCCTCATTTTTAAATATTCCATAAAATCCATGTGTCCAATTGGATTGTGGCTTCAGAATGCCAGCTTCATCATATATCTTAGGGATCAGGGGTGGGCATTGGTCACCAAATAGTTGCAATTTACTACTTATCAAGTCAGCCTTGACATTAAAGAAACCATATGTGTTATTTACCTCATTAATCATTTCAATAGTATCAATGATCTTATCAGGAAAGTCATCACTCTACAAAATGGCTATTTTTAGTTTATCCATCAACCTATCTCTTCCTGACCAAGTCTTGAATATGGGGTCTAAGAAGGTCATGGCTTCAGCAGCTACCCTTGATGCTTCTTGTAGTGAACCATATAGTATATATAGTATATAAATATTTTTCTTCAGAACATCAATTTGATGTTGAAGTATGGGTAAAATGATAGGCATGATACTTATTCTCTACCCCTATGACAGTTCCTTGGATTGGCCTTCTTCCATTGTTGAATCTTCTTTTGCCTCTGTGGTAGCATCTGTTTCACTTTTTGGTATTTCCTGAGGGACTCGAGTCTTTTCTCTTTTACTCTCCACTAATTCCTCCTTCAACTTAGAAATCTCTTCCTCCAATGTGTGGTTATGAAGAACCACCTCTTCATGCTTTTTTTCTAAGGACATCATCTTGCCAAAAGTTGCTTCATACCTTTTTGATAAATCATCAACCTTTCCAGGTTCATGAATGATACTTGAGACATCAACTAAGCTATCTTAGTGTCTGTAGTGTTCTGCAGATTCCAAATCATCCTATCTTCTCTCTTTTCCTCTCTTATAGTCATGACTAGAGGCTTTTGTGTAGTAGGGGCCAATGACCATATAGCTAGAGTCTTGGATTTAGGATCAAATCCTGATCCTTTCAGGACTTCATCAATTTCAAACTCTTCTTTCATTAGAGGGTCTTATTTCCTCCTGATATGGTCAATGATAAAAGTGGAATGTAAGTCCCAATCTGGCATTAACATCACCCCACTATTCTGCACCAACAGTCTTGCTTGATCCATAGTAATCAGTTCACTCTCAGGATCATAATCCTGGAGTGTCTTCACAATTTCCTCATTTTTGTCTTCCTAACCTTCTCCTATGATCAAGCTCTGCTTTAGATCATTCTGCTTCATTTTAATCAAGAAGCTCTTGAATTCATCAAATTTTATGAATTCATCATCTTTCATAATTCACTGGCCATCATCACTCTCTCATCAATTTCTCTGAACAACACCATCTGATTATCCCCTTGACCTTCAACCTGGGGTTTCTTTTGCATTTTCCTTTTGAGCCTCCTGAAATATTTTCCATGCTTTGTTATTATAGACTTGTCCATCTTCTTCCTATCCTACCCCTTCTTATGTTTTGTTTTCTATTTTTTCTTGGGTGGTTCTCTGGCAAAAGTAGCTTCTTCATCCAACTCTTCTTCTTCTTGATGAAATTATTCATGTTGTTCTTCAATTTCTTGTTGTTGTTCTTGGTGTTCCTAGTCATGTAGTGCAATAGGAACACGGGATCCTTGGGATTGTACATATTCGCTACTAAACTGTGGCACTTGTGCCATTAATGTATTGTAAGACTTGAGCATCTCCTCCATTCTCTGTAAATATGGGAGGTCGGGGAAAAAACCAGAAAAATACTTATCTGATTCTTTCTAGTCAGCTTCTGCCCTAAGAAGGTTATCCCATTTCCTTCTTCTTTCCTAGATTTCCTACCTATCCAATTTGTTTCTCACAATGTCTTCCTCATCCAGTGGCTCATGGTCTCTAATATTTTGCCAAGGGGTCATAGATTTCAGGGCTATCTTTACAAACTGTTCTGGATCACAGAACCTAGCAATTGTTGGAGACATTCTAAATTGCTTTAGGAAATTATTTATTAGGTCACAAACTCTCTTCCCAATAGAGAAATCACAACCAACCCATTGCCTAGGGAAAAAAGTACCCTTCTTGTGCCCTTCCAAAAACTCTTTGTCAACCCAAGTAATCTGCCAAACAAATTCTAAGAAAGCAACCCTAAGAGAGAAAAACTTGGGGATGATGTGAGGTGGTTGTGTACAACCATATACCCTTATGATATTAATATGATCAAAGTAGAAAAAATCACCCCAGTTGTGAGTAATTGGCCAATTTGGAACAAATTGCCAAGGTCTTAAAATTCTTCTGACCTCACTTGGAAGTCTCTACCTATCAGTTCCTAGTAAGCCAAAAATTGGATCCACAATCCAATTACAAAAACATACATAAGATGAATTTACTGATGAACTATCCCATACTTGTGTCCATCTTTGGATTGGTGCATTGATACCATACTTTGAAATGAACAATTCAAGCTCTTTGTCCATGGACTCCCTGTTAAAATACAAAATCATACACATTAAATGGAAATAATGCTTAAAAGTTGGCACAGGGGAATCCGAATGAATTTCTACCAGTGCAACATGTATAGCCTCAACTATGTATCCCACATAATCATAATCAGTGTTGACTTCTAGGTGCTAGATATTCATGGCCATCATGAGCACATCTTGGAGTACTGTTGAATCTTTTCCAAAACCTAATACTCTAGTTAGGCAATAAAATATGCATTTTAAATCATGGTGAAAGAGAGACAAGTCAAAAGGTAGTTTGAGGTTCTTTGGGACCTTTAATAAGTTCCTATCCACCCTGGGCATATATCTAGGCATGTCAATTTTCTTGATTAATTTCTCTCTTTTCTTGTAATCCGCCTGAATTTTTTCCAACTCAATTTATGTGCATAATGCACCAGTGATCCCAAACACTTCTACTACTGATCTCCTATCTATGGATACTAAGGTCTCTTTATTTTTCTTTCTGATTACCCTAGCTACTGGGCAATAATTCTTAGCAAGTTCCTTGATCAACCCTATATCCACATATATGTCAGGCACAATCAATTTTTCCATATTTAACTCCCAGGGATTGAAAATAGGTACTGGTTTAATTCTATTATTCCAAAAATAATGGAACAGAGTATTACCATAGAAATTTGGAGTGACCGGGTTTTTGCATTGACACCATTTGTCTCTCTAGTCATCCCAGTTAGCACTGTTTGCATTTGATGTCCCGGGAAACAAATCAGCAAATTCTTCTATGTATTTTTTTATTGCAACTTTCTTCTTCTCAAACCCCTGTGAAGCAACGCTATTGGTAGCTTGACTCATCTTTCCTTTTCAGATTTCAATCTCAGAAGAACAAGCTCTATTGATTTCAGAGCAAAAACTTTCAAAGCGCAAATGAGAGTTGTATAGAATCAAGCTCAATAATTCATCTTTATAGCCATCAAATTGACGTCTTGTCCACTTGAATGCCAAATTCAGTCACTTGCAGTGTCATGCAATCATCTCTCTGTAACTAATGCTGCCATTAATTCACACTGTACGATCCCTACTGGAAAAGAGTATACACTTTTTCTCTTTTTTCCCTCGTAAGCCTGAAGTGAGCCATATGTCAACTTGTCACTAACCCACTGTACCTTGCTTAAATTCAAATTTGTCCTCACAAGTGAGTGACATGACCTTTCCTTTTAAGCAGTCGTGCACTCTCGATCTATCTTTTCTTTGGTTCGTATCCTCCGTGATTAAGCGATGACCTAACTGGAAACTTTATCATTTGATAATTGCACACTCGCTATCTCTTTATGATTTATACTTATACCTGGGTGAGTGAGCGGCGTTACTTTTCCTTGTATTGGTCATAGACTTGCTGCTCAAAATTTTACTTTTACTGAAACCCCATGAGTGAGCGATATGACCTTTATTACTTAGTCATTTCTCAATCGCACACTCACTAACTTTTACTTATCATGCTTTGTGCTTGAGTGAGTGATCGGTTTTTTCAAAATAATCATACATTAATTTTTGGTCGCCCAGTCGCCATGGCTTTCTAATTTGTCTTTATACCTCTATGGGTGAGCAATGACTATCTTCATTGTTCACTTTTACTGAGTTGCTCACTCGCGCTACAAGATATTCCAGCTCATAAGCATTAGCAAGTGAGTGATGACCCCTTTTGATTATAGTCGCATACTCGCTGCTGAAATTTCTTTATGGATGAATCCTTTGTAACTAAGAAAGTGCCTTCATCACACCATCACAATGTATTAATCGCTCACTCATTGATCTCTCTTGACTGACCTTTCTTTATGAGCTACTAAGCAAAAACTTTCATTTTTCATCATCGCGCACTCGCTGATATATTTTCATTTGACTTTATTCTTGGGCGAGTGAGAAATATCCTTTTCTTTCTTTCATCGCGCACTCCTGAGCTTAAAATTTGAAACAACGAATCATTGGTGAGTGAGCGAGAGTAAAACTAAACATTTAGTCACGCACTCGCGCACTTTATTAACACTACATATCTCCTGTGTGAATGAGCCACAAAGACCATCTAATGACCAAAACATACTGTATCGCACACTCACACTGCTCAAAACACAACATTTAAGACTTTTGCGAGTGAGAGGAAAGACCCTTCCTTTTACACCACTCACTCAGTCGCAGACCAGAAAGTGAAAGACTTAAGACCACCACGGCTGTGTGATACATAAAGATTTAACTCATTGTTGACTCGCTGAAGCTTTTGACATAGAATTTGATCCCCCACGAGTGAGCGACAAACAAAACAATTCTAACTCGCTCAGTCGTGGACTGATAACCCAGCTTCAAAATTACATCGCGACTGCATGATTAAGACAAAATGACTCGTCGCTCACTCGCTCACTTAAATAGACACTTTAAAAGACCAGCGTGAGTGTGCAACTCAAACTTAAAACAAGGCAATTTGAAGACTTAACCATAAATTTGATTTTTGACATGAAAAGACATGGATTTTCAATCAAAAGACATGGGAAAAAAAGCCAAAGCAAGGAAATTTGAAAATTTTGATATGCAGTGCTAACAATGGCTCCGACTGGGGAAAGTTAATTGAAAAATTGACATTAGAAGCCAAAACTCTGGGAGACAGACCACAAACCGAAACAAAATTGTACATACACACACAAAACCATACTAAAGCAAGGAAATCTAATCTACTGTGCATGGAAAAAAAACTTTATGAGAAATAATGCTTCAGGAGTTGTCCATGCACTAGCAATTCCTGTATCTCACGACTAGGGTGTTCTAAAAAATAAGAATCTTGACCATGAAACTCCTGGATTACAAAGGGACCCATCCATAATGATTCAAATTTACCATGTTTTCCCTTTTCTTCTTTTCTAGCATTCCACTGCAGCACCATATCATTTATCTGAAACTTTCTTTTAGTTGTTCTTTTTTCAAATAGGTACTTGGATTGCTGTTGGAGTTTCATGTTTCTTTTATGTGCCTCTACTCTTATTTCTTCTAGTTCCATCAGTTGGTCCATCCTCTCCATCATGGGCTCTTGTTCTTCAAACTCCTGTTCTTGGAGAAATTTATACACTGGTAATAGGTTGTTTAAAGGCAATCTTGCCTGAATTCCATAAACCATTTCAAAAGGGGATATTCCTATTTCTCTTTTCACTGTCACTCTATCAGCCTAAAGGGATAACTTCAGTTTTGAATGCCAAGACTTTTTATTTTTTTCAAAATCCTTTTATTTATTTTCATGATGCTTTTGTTGCTGGATTCAGCTTGTCCATTTGCTTGAGGATGATATGGTGAGGAATAAGATATAATAATTCCATAATCTTCACAGAAATCCTTAAACTCCTCAGCCCTAAAACACATGGCATTGTTCATGACTAACTTAGTGGGCACACCAAATTTTGTCAGAATATTGTCCATTAAGAAATCCATCACTACCTTGCTAGTAGCCCTTTTTGATGGAATTTACTCTATCCATTTTGTAAAATAGTATATAGCCACAAGAATCCAACTATGTCCCCCAGTGGATTTTTCTATAAATTCACCAATAAAGTCAAGGCCCCATTGGGTAAAAGGTGCTTCAATAGTCATAGGATTTAAAGGTAAAGCTCTTGAAAATTTCATCTTAGAGGAAAACCTTTTACAAGGTTCACATCTTTGTACAAACATCTGAGTATCCTTGAAAAGACATGGCCAATAATATCCAGCTCTGATTATTTTGTGAGCTGTGGTCTTGGCAGAATAATGCCCTCCACACACACCACTATGCATTTCACTCAAAACTCTTTTAGATTGTGATTTATCTAGATAGAGAAACAAAATTCCATCTTTATTCTTCCAAAATAAATCACCTCGTATCAATACATACCTTTGAGCCTGCAACTTCTAAGTCCTTTTTTGATTATCTGACATATGTTCTGGACATTTACCATTTTTTAGAAAAGACACTACATCAGTATACCATGGCTGCAATTCTATACTAGTCAAATTCATATTTACTATTTGCACATCATTGACTTGAGCCAACTCCATGTTTGTGTCAGTCATTAGCTTGGCCAAACCAAAACCCCTTACCAATTAGGTAACTTGGATTTCCAGATTAAACTCTTGAATCTTGTTGATCCATTTACACCTCTTTCTAGTAATTTTAGACTGAGACAATATATCTTTGATTGTAGCATGTGGCACAGAAGCAATTATTTTTGCACAAACTAAATAAGGTCTAAAAAATTTGACTGCTTTGACCAATGCATATGCTTGTTTCTCCATTATCTCATAATTAAGTTCTTCTTGTAGAGACTTACTAAAAAATGCTATGGGATGATCAAAACCTTTGTCATCTTTCTGCAAAAGCACTGCAACAATTGTATGGAACGAAGCAAAATAAAATATAGAAAAATGCTTTTCATAATCTAGAGATCTTAATACAGGTGCTCACTAAATAGTTACTTTTATCTCATCAAAAGCTAACTGAGCATCCTTACCCCATTCAAACTTAGCATTTTTCTTTAGCAATTTAACAATGGTCTTGACTATCTCAGCAAAGTTTGCAATGAATCTCCTCACAAAATTTACTTTTCCCAGAAAAGACTGAACACCTTTGATATTCTTTGGGGGAAAGAGCTTGTTGATGGCTTCCACTCTCTCAAGATCAATCCTGACACCTTCTTTAGATACTATATGCCCCAATAATTTACCTTCTATCACAGAAAAATGACACTTCTTTGGATTTAAAGAAATCCCATACTCCAAGGCTTTAGTAAAAATCTTTTCCAAATGCTTACAATGATCATCAGCCTTTTGGGAATATGCAATAATATCATCTTGATACACCACCATAATTATATTTATAAACTCCTTAAAAGCCACATCCATGGCTCTTTGGAAAGTAGCTCCTGCATTTCTCAGGCCAAATGGCATTCTTACATAGACATATGTACCCCATGGGGTAGTGAAAGCTGTCTTGAATTTCTCTGATTCTTGAACTAGCACCTAGTTATAACTAGAAAAACCATCCATCATAGATAGAAAATCACAACTAGTAACCCTTTGTAGCATTGCCTCCATGTTTGGTAAAGAATAATTATCTTTTAATGAAGCCACATTAAGGTTACTGAAATCAACACATATCCTGATATCTCCATTTTTCTTTCTGACAGGGACCAAATTAGACACCCAAGAAGAATGCCTGATTGGTTTTATTATCCTAGCCTCTTTGAGTTTTTCCAATTCTTGTTGTATTTTGGGGGCCAGCAAAGGATTGATTGGCCTCTATTTTCGTCTAAAAGGCTTAATATCATCTTTTAGTGGGATTTGACGTTGAAAGAGATCTTCCCTATAAGCCTTAAGGTCTTCATAAGACCAAGCAAATACATGTTTGAATCTTTTTAGCAAGCTAATCAAATTTGTCCACACATGAGGAGCCCCACTTCTTTCCAATAAATACAATCCTAGGATCACATTCTGATCCCAAGTTTACCTCCTCAAATTCATCCAACTTGGCTGCAGATTTTTGACACATATGACTATCATTGTCAGTAAATAATCCCTCCAATTGAGTTAGTGCTTTGGGGATTTCATTTGTGTGTAACTGCAGAATTTTATTTCCAAATATAGTTTCTTTCCCATCAATAATTTCTATCAAATTATTACAGTCAATGATTTTCCCTTCATAATTATCCACATATTGAATAAAATTAAGAATATCCTCATCACTTTCAAAAACTTGCCAATTATATTCATTATCAGGAATGGAAGGCTTGGTTTTAGTTTCCATAATAGATACTACTGCTAGCGTTAGATCATCATTTTTCAAGGCCACATTAGCCAAAAAATCTGCCATGATGTTCTTAGATCTTTCTATCCAATTGATGGAAAATGCATCAAAAAATTTAATGCTATCCCATACAACATGCTTATATTATTTCAACCTATCATTCTTAGTAGCATATATTGATCTAATTTGGGAAATAGCTAGCTTTGAATCACCAAAAACTCTTAATAACTTAATGCCATGCTTGATTACTATTTCTAATCCCAGTAAAAATGCCTCATACTCAGCTGTATTATTAGTACATTGAAAGGATAGCAAGAATGAGTATTTGACAGTAATACTTGATGGAGAGACAAATAATACACCAACTCTTGACCCTTCTCTAGAGCATGCTCCATAAAAATACATCTGCCACAGTCCAAGCTGTTGCATTTCTAATTCTTCCACTATGGGATTTGTGTTTTTCAATTGTGGTTGAATATTTTCAACCTTGAAATTATGCATATCTACATCCACAAAGAAATTCAGTATGTTTGGTTCATTTCTTTCAACATAAATAGGAGATCTAGACTCCCTCAATAGTTTTGCTTCTTTTCCATTCACAGAAATAGTAGCAAAAGATAAATCCAACTACACATGTCCTCCAATAGTTGCTGCACACTGTCTTGATAAAAGCATCCCATAATGAGGTGGTGAATCCACAACCACCACATTTATTTTAAAAGTGACCTCAGGGTATGCAACAAGTTTTACCTCTAATACTTGTAGGGTTCCCACCACAGCTACTTCCCTATTTTCCATAGCATAACATTTACCAACTGTAGTATCCACTTCTAAACCCATCTGTTTCATGATAGTGTAGGTCATCACATTAGCAGTGGCTCCGGAGTCCATCATGCAATATTTTAATAGCATATTGTTTGTGAGGAGTGTTACATAAAAAAGACTGATCTGATCTGGTTCTTGGATAATTATATTTTCTAGACAGATTGGGATTTCATGCTTTTCTTTTTGCTCCCCTTTTAATTCACCATTCAAATCAGAATTATCATGTACACTAGGCAAATTAGATAGCAATGATAAGGCTACTTCTCGATGCTCTTTGATTTTAATTTCATCTCAAGTGATGGGACAAAGACTTTCATCTGAGATAAGGCTTTCTTAATATCAAAAGCTGGGAAACTCATGATATTGTCAGAAGATATTTTACCTTTATTATCTTTAAATTATCTTGTTTTTTTGTTCATGAGTGGGGGTAGCTTTATTTTCTTTGACCAAAGTATCCTTCAGTTCTCCTTGTGTAGTTTCCTCATTTATGACTTCTGTGATGATAGGTGAATCATGTTGTTTCCCACTTTGATCAACCTTTCTATTCCTAAGTTGATATGAACTTCTTGCCTGTGTCATAGCAACAATATTTAGAAATCTTATCTCCTCATCATTAGGCATTCCAAATTGAAAATGTTCTAACTTAGTGCTTGTATTATTTATTGTGATTGGCATGTTTTCTTGTGGCTCTTCCTTTGAACTACCATTTTCATCTTCAACAGTAAGTGCACACATGTTTATTGTAGGTTTTTTCTCACTCTGACTTTCTTGTGTTCCAATGTTTTCATGTTGCTCCACCATACTCTGAGATACTACACATTGATAAGGGGAATGAGGCATATTACAGGCCATGCACCAAGGAGTATTTTCCACATTATGAGCATTGTTGTTTTTCAATGGGTCAGGGATGTCTTATTTCTTAAGATTAGTTTGTTCTTCTGACACAGGTTTTCCATCCTTCCATCGAGTCTTATAGGGAAAATCTTGTAGCCTGTAGCGCTTATCTTGCCTTTGGTATTGTGGCCTATTATTTTGAAACCCCTTCTTATTCTTGTCTATCTTAGTAGCAAGATCTTTCACTACACTTACCAATGCTTCCATCTTATCTTCTTCCTTGGGATTTTTATTTGATTGTATTTTTGACTCGTTCCAGAGTCTATTGTCATCCCGTTTACCAAGCTTGTAAGAAGCTCTTCTGTTGCTTTCTATGTTTATGGCCAATTTATATGCATCTCTCATAGTTTGAGGATCTTTATCTCTAAGCAGGTAAGCAGTCTTTCCATATAAAGCATTACAATAGGTAGTGACACATACATTTTCATCCAGTCTCAATACTTGGAACAACCTATACATAGCCTTTTGAAACCTAACATTGAATTCAGCAATGCCTTCATTTGCAAACTTCTTCAAATTGTTGAATTCATTTAACATAAAACCAAAATTTATTTTGTCACCATACTGTTCTTTGAGACTTCTAAAAAATTCATCACAAGAATATATACTATGATCAGGAAAACCTTGGTACCAGTCTCTTGCATCCTCAATTAGGGATTGCACAAACAATTTCATGATGACATCCTCATCTTCAATCTCATAATCATTCATGGTATCCGAGAAGACTTTTAGATGCTCTTCACCAGTTATGGCATTATTTCCACTAAATTTGGGGATTTTATCTCTGACTTCATTAGGAATGGGGTTTGGTTGGCCTGGGATACCATCAAAAAACAATTGCCTATATCTCTCCAAATGAATAGGTCTTCTTTGAAAATTAGTGCCCATATTTTGGCCAGCACTCTGGCCAATATTACCAATGTTCTGGCCAATGCCTACATTTTGGTGGATAATATTTTTGTTGAGTCCCCTTACTCCTGAATGTGATGCAACTCCTTGAGCTGCACCATATGTATGGGTACTTGTATTAGCATTATTGTTCTGAATACTAGAATTAAATACAAGCATAGTTTGATTAGCTATAGTAGTATTATTTGTTACATTGGGATTAGTCATGGAACTCAAGAAGGCAATCCTTCTTTTCATTTTTGCAGCAACAACTTCTAATTATGTTTTTTCCAATTACCTTGCAATATCATCCTTAGCCTTTCTAGCCCTTTCCAATTCCATATCCAGTGAAAACATATCTTGAGATATACCCTCTTCAATATTAGGTTCAGAAAATTGAACACCTGTGAGCTTTTATTTTCCCTTTTCAACATTTATTTGTGTGACATTAGCTGTTGATACATTTGGTGTAGATGTCTGAGACTTAGGGGGTTTTTGACTTTCATAATTAATGACTTGCCTCACCACATGGCCTGTATCTTTGGGATCACTTTTCTTAAGTAGGTGTTCTCTTTCTTGGCATTCTTTTCTCAGGGTGTCTACATCTCCAAAAAGTTCTTTATTTAAGCCATGAAATCCCTCATTAGCACCCTGAGCTGCCAATTTTAATTGGGCAACCCACTTTTTCAAAATTTCTCTCTCAGTGATTGCATTTATAATTTGTTCCTCTCTAGCCTCATCATTTTCTACTTGATAAGAAAGAGTTCATCTAATTCCCTCTTCAAAAGGTCATTATCTCTGAGAACTCCCTCAATATCAGAACTAGAAGAATCATATATATTCATCAAGTTATCTCCCTTTTGGTCCTCAACCCATTCATAAGGGATACCCTTGAAATATGATGATGTCTCACCCTTTTCTTGATATACATTCTTTGGTCTAGGGTTAAATATATCCTCAAAGTAACCAGTAGTGTCAGACTCAGAATTCAGAGGTTCATTTATTTATTTCTTAGGAATAGTACCCAAGGACTAACCAGGGCCTATAGGTCTAGGCTTCCAAGAGGTATTATTATAAGATTCTCCCTACCTAGAATGGTTCCTTATAGAAATTTTAGAAACATCACTCTCTAATGTCACTTGAGAGTGATTTCTTGTGTTTTCTTTTGAATTCCTCATTTTGTCCAAAATGAAATTTCACACACTTGATCTGCTAGTGTTCCCCTTAGAAACACTATAACCAATAACTCGGAGCCGCCACCCAAAAAGCTTTGGGAATAAAATAATGAAAGTTTACCTTGACAATGATATTTGAGGATATGATTCAATAAAGTGCAATACACAACTTGTGATTTACAAAATAGGACTTCAAGGAATCTATATTATGGAATATTATCTTCAGACTAATCTTTCACACATTCCTTGATAAAAGTCCCCAGTAGAGTCACCATTTTCAGTGGAAATAATGCCATAACTGGTGAAGAGAGTCTAAAAGTCTTCTCGGATACCATGAAAGATTATGAGATTGGAGATGAGGATGCCATCATGAAATTTTTTGTGCAATCCCTAATTGAGGATGCAAGAGACTGGTATCGAGGTTTGCTTGATCATAGTATCTATTCTTGGGATGAATTTGTTAGAAGTTGCAAAGAACAGTATGGTGACAAAATAAATTTTGGTTTTATGTTAAATGAATTCAATAGTTTGAAGAAGTTTGCTAATGAAGGCATTGCTGAATTCAATGTTAGGTTTTAAAAGGCTATGTATAAGTTGTTCCAAGTATTGATATTGGATGAAAATGTATGTGTCACTACCTATTGTAATGCTTTAGATGGAAAGACTGCTTACTTGCTTAGAGATAAAGATCCTCAGACTATGAGAGATGCATATAAATTGGCCATAAACATAGAAAGCAATAGAAGAGCTTCTGGAAAGCTTGGTAAATGGGATGATAGTAGACTCTGGAAAGAGTAAAAAATACAATCAAATAAAATTCCCAAGGAAGAAGATAAGATGGAAACATTGGTAAGTGTAGTGAAAGATCTTGCTGCTAAGGTAGACAATAATGAGAAGGGGTTTCAAAATAATAGGCCACAATACCAAAGGCAAGATAAGCCCTATAGGCTGCAAGATTTTCCCTATAAGACTCAGTGGAAGCATGGAAAACCCGTGTCAAAAGAACAAACTGATCTTAAGAACAAAGATATCCTTGACCCATTGAAAAATAATAATGCTCATAATGTGGAAAATACTCCTTGGTGCATGGCCTGTAATATGCCTCATTCCCCTTATCAATGTGAAGTAGCTTAGAGTATGGTGGAGCAATATGAAAACATTGGAACACAAGAAAGTTAGAGTGAGAAAAAACCTACAATAAACATGTGTGCACTTATTGTTGAAGATGACAATGGTAGTTCAGAGGAAGAGCCACAAGAAAACATGCCAATAATAGTAAATAATACAAGCACTAAGTTAGAACATTTTCATTTTGGAATGACTAATGACGAGGAGATAAGATTTATAACTATTGTTGTTGTGACACATGCAAGAATTTCATACCAACTTAGGAATAGAAAGGTTGATCAAAGTGGGAAACAACCTGATTCACCTATCATCACAGAAGTCATAAATGAGGAAACTACACAAGGAGAACTGAAAGACACTTTGGTCAAAGAAAATGAAGCTACCCCCACTCATGAACAAAAAACAAGACAATTAAAAGATAATAAATGTAAAATATCTTTTGACAATGTCATGAGTTTCCTAGCTTTTGATATGAAGCAAGCCTTATCTCAGATGAAAGTCTCTATCCCATTACTTGAGATGTTTAAAATCAAAGAGCATTGAGAAGTAGCCTTATCATTGTGTGTGATTTTCCTGGTGTGCATGCTAATGCTGATTTGAATGGTGAATTAAAAGGGGAGAAAAAAGAAAAGGATGAAATCCCAATCTGTCTAGAAAATATAATTATCCAAGAACCAGATTAGATCGATCCTTTTTATGTAACACTCCTCACAAACAATATGCTATTAAAATATTGCATGATGGACTCCAGAGCCGCTGCTAATGTGATGACCTACACTGTCATGAAACAGTTGGGTTTAGAAGTGGATACTACTATTGGTAAATGCTATGCTATGGAAAACAAGGAAGTACCTGTGGTGGGAACCCTACAAGGATTAGAGGTAAAAATTGCTGCATACCCTGAGGTCACTTTTAAAATAGATGTGGTGGTTGTGGATTCACCACCTCATTATGGGATGCTTTTATCAAGACAGTGTGCAACAACTATTAGAGGACATGTGCAATTGGATTTATCTTTTGCTACTATTTCTGTGAATGGAAAAGAAGCAAAACTATTGAGGGAGTCCAGATCTCCTGTTTATGTTGAAATATTTGAACCAAACATGCTAAATTGCTTTGTGGATGTAGATATGCATAATTTCAAGGTTGAAAAGATTCAACCAAAATTGAAAAACATAGATCCCATAGTGGAAGAATTAGAAATGCAACATCTTGGACTGTGGCAGATGTATTTTGATGGAGCATGTTCTAGAGAAGGGTCAGGAGCTGGTGTATTATTAGTCTCTCCATTAGGTATTACTTTCAAATACTCATTCCTGCTGTCCTTTCAATGTATTAACAATAAAAATGAGAATGATGCATTGTTATTGGGATTAGAAATAGAAATCAAGCATGGCATTAAGTTATTAAGATTTTTTGGTGATTCAGAGCTAGCTATTTCCCAAATTAGATCAATATATGCTACTAAGAATGATAGGTTGAAACAATACAAGCATGATGTATGGGATAGCATTGAATTTTTTGATGCATTTTCCATCAATTGGATAGAAAGATCTAAGAACATCATGGAATATTTTTTTGGCTAATGTGGACTTGAAAAAGGATGATCTAATGCTAGCAAGAGTATCTATTGTGGAAACTAAAACCAGGCCTGCCATTCTTGATAATGTATATAATTAGAAAGTTTTTGAAAGTGATGAGGATATTATTAATTATATTCAATGTATGGATAATTATGAAGGGCAAATCATTGACTATAATAATTTGATAGAAATTATTGATGGGAAAGAAACTATATTTGGCAATGAAATTCTACAGTTACAAACAAATGAAATCCCCAAAGGACTAACTCAATTAGAGGGATTATTTACTGACAATGATAGTCATATGTGTCAAAAATCCATAGCCAAGTTGGATGAATTTGAGGAGGTAAACTTGGGATCAGAGTGTGATCCTAGGATTGTATATATTGGAAAGAAGTTGGCTGCTCATGTGAGGACAAATTTGATTAGCTTGCTGAAAAGATTCAAATATGTTTTTTCTTGGTCTTATGAAGACCTTAAAGCTTATAGGGAATATCTCTTTCAACATGAAATCCCACTAAAAGATGATATTAAGCCCTTTAGACAAAAACATAGGCCAATCAATCCTTTGTTGGCCCCCAAAATGTAGTAAGAATTGGCAAAATTCAGAGAGGCTGGGATAATAAAACCAATCAGGCATTCTTCTTGGGTGTCTAATTTGGTCATATTCAAAAAGAAAAATGGAGATATTAGGCTATGTGTTGATTTTAGAAACCTTAATGTGGCTTCATTAAAAGATAATTATTCTTTACCAAACATGGAGGCAATGCTACAAAGTGTTACTGGCTATGATTTTCTATCTATGATGGATGGTTTTTCTAGTTATAACCAGGTGCTAGTTCAAGAATATGAGAAATTCAAGATAGCTTTCACTACCCCATGGGGTACATATGTCTATGTAAGAATGCCATTTGGCCTGAGAAATGTAGGAGCTACTTTCCAAAGAGCCATGGATGTGGCTTTTAAGGAGTTTATAAATATAATTATGGTGGTGTATAAGGATGATCTTACTACATATTCCCAAAAGGATGATGATCATTGTAAGCATTTCGAAAAGATTTTTACTAAAGCCTTGGAGTATGGGATTTCTTTAAATCCAAAGAAGTGTCATTTTGCTGTGACAGAAGGTAAATTATTGGGGCATATAGTATCTAAATAAGGTGTCAGGATTGATCCTGAGAGAGTGGAAGCCATCAACAAGCTCTTGCCCCAAATAATATCAAAGGTGTTCAGTATTTTCTAGGAAAAGTAAAGTTTGTGAGGAGATTCATTGCAAACTTTGCTGAAATAGTCAAGCCCATTGTTAAATTGCTAAAGAAAAATGCTAAGTTTGAATGGGGTAAGGATGCTCAGTTAGCTTTTGATGAGATAAAAGTAGCTATTGAGTGAGCACTTGTATTAAGATTTCTAGATTTTGAAAAGCCTTTTTCTATATTTTCTTTTGCTTCATTCCATACAATTGCTGCAGTGCTTTTGCAGAAAGATGACGAAGGTTTTGATCATCCCATAGCATTTTTAGTAAGTATCTACAAGGATTAGAACTTAATTATGAGATAATGGAGAAACAAGCATATACATTGGTCAAAGTAGTCAAAGTTTTTAGACCTTATTTAGTTTGTGCAAAAATAATTGCTTATGTGCCACATGCTACAGTCAAAGATATATTGTCTCAGTCTGAAGTTACAGGAAAGAGGTGTAAATAGATCAACAAGATTCAAGAATTTAATCTAGAAATTAAAGTTACCAAATTGGTAAGGGGTTTGAGTTTGGCCAAGATAATGACTGACATAAACATGGAGTTGGCTCAAGTTAATGATGTGCAAATAGTAAATATGAATTTGACTAGTATAGAATTGCAGCCATGGTATACCGATGTAGTATCTTTTCTGAAAAATGGGAAATTTCCAGAACATATGTCAGATAATCAAAAAAGGAATTTGAAGTTTCAGGCTCAAAGGTATGTCTTGATACCTTTCCAGGATTTCCTTTTCTTTCTTTCATCGCACACTCGCGAGCTTAAAATTTGAAACATTGAATCATTGTCGAGTGAGCGAGAGAAAAATAGAACATTTAGTCATGCACTTTATTAACACTACATATCTCTTGAGTGATAAAGACCATCTGATGAACAAAACATACTGTATCACGCACTCACACTGCACAAAAAACAACATTTAAGACTTGTGCAAGTGAGCGGAAAGACCCTTCCTTTTACACCACTCACTCAGTCGCAGACCAAAAAATGAAAGACTTAAGACCACCGCGACTGTGCGATACATAAATATTTAACTCATTGCTGACTCGCTGAAGCTTTTGACATAGAATTTGATCCCCCATGAGTGAGCGACTTACAAAACAATTCCAACTTGCTCAGTCGTGGACTGATAACTCGGCTTCAAAATTACATCGCGATTGCGCGATTAAGACAAATTGACTCATCGCTCACTCGTTCACTTAAATAAACACTTTAAAAGACCAGTGCGAGTGTGCGAATCAAACTTAAAACAAGGAAATTTGAAGACTTAACCATAAATTTGATTTTTGACATGAAAAGACATGGATTTTGAATCAAAAGACGCGGGAAAAAAAGCCAAAGCAAGGAAATTTGAACATTTTTATATGTAGTGCTAACAATTGCATATTGCCATTTATGAGATAAAATATCATATAGTTATGTAGGAACACTATCTCCTATCTGCATAGGTGTCATTTTTAAAGTTTCCATCATATCTATTAAATCAACCTAAATTTTATGCTTATTTACTACACTCAGTTTTTCATACTTTATAAATTTGAATCCTGCTAAACCTGAATTACTTCTTAGGTTCTTACATACCTCATCAAAATTGATCACTAGTTTATATGATGTTGTAGGTATATTTATAGGTACATTTGTATCTGTCTCCTCATCATCTTTAGATTCCAAGTATAGCTTCCTTCTTGGTCTTTTCTTAGCAGGTTGGCTCAACACAAGCTTGGTTTCAATTTATTTTCTCTTTCCTGAGCTTCTCTCCCCAACATTATTATTAGTATATACTTTTTCTGTCTGAGTAAGAGATGATGCCCTAGTCCTTGGTTGGTTAGAAACAGTAGGAGTATCCTTAGGTTTAGGTTTTCTTTGTTTAGTTGCCTCGTCAACTACTGGTTGTTTCCCTTTACCCTTCACAGTGACCTCTTCTACAAGTTCACTTTCCTCTTCTTCTTCTTCACTAGACATGTCTTCTCCATGTCTTGTTGACAACCCCAAAGGTGCATCCTCTACTTCTTCATCACTCTGAATTCCAACCATCTTCTTCATATTTTTGACAATTTTTTTTCTCTTTCTCTCCATAGTGCCAGCCTTCAAATCCATAGTGATTCTGGACTTAGCTTCTTCATAGTTACCAAAATGTTTCACTGAGCTGTCAATTTCTTCTACTAATAAAGCTGTTATTGCTGCAGATGTCTCATCAATGTTTACTTCATAAGGTAATGGCCTCAACCGTGATACTTCCTACACATAAGTGTAATCTATGTCTACTAGGAAACAAACATCCTCATAATGTTTTTCAACTAGTGAACTGGGAATTCTACTCCTTAATCTCATCTTTTTCTTGAATTCCACACAATAGGTTCCCATAACATTGTCAAAATTATCACCTAATTGCTGAATAAATGCATTGATTTGCTGAGTGATAGGTCTGTTTCTTTTCCACACTATATTTCCAAAAGAAGGAAATGTATTCAGTATGTAGAAAAATATGCAAACGAGCAGAGATACAAACTTACATACTGAATTATTTGCTCTTCTAATTGAAGAAAGTTTCTTGGCTAGTTGCATTAGTTGAAGCTCAGCAAGGTCATAAGTATGATCCTTCTTTATAATTTTCCAAGCCTGGTCGACTGCAATGCAGGGAACACTATCTAGTCAGCTTGATTGATAGAACTTATGAGCTATAACCCTCACTACAAAATCCAGCTCCAAGTCTGTAATCATGGATATCATCATCCCTCTTTTGTTCCAGACTGTTCTAGTGAGTTCTCCAATGTTTTCCTTACTTTGTCATTTAATAATGAATTTTTATGTTGTCTTTTACTGTTAAGTTTCTGCAAGCTTCTTTCATTAGTATAGTAAATTGCACACTCTTATGTTATTTCTACCGAGTAGATCTGAGTTGTTCAAAGTGGTATAAAGTTTTATTATTACATCAGGACCTAAGGATAACTAATTCACCCCCCTCTTAGTTATTCTAAATTCATTCTAACAATTGGTATCAGAGCTTGGTTCTCTTGAAAATAGTATGAAGGTACTTGGAGCAAAAAATCAAGATGTATAAAAGGGAGGTACCAAAGTTGAACAAGGATAAATTTCCTGCATGGCAAAGTTTGATGAAATTTCACTTGGCTGGTATTGGTGATTCTACTAAATGTTATGTTTATCAAGCATATGTATCCCCTATAGGAGTTCTCAATGTTGCACAGTTAAGAGAAAAGAAAGAACATAATCAAGCAATGTTGGAGATTGCATCATCCCTGAACTATCATGAGTTTGAAGACATAAAGGACTATTCAAGTGCAAAGAAAATGTGAGATGCCCTCGAAACCATCTATGGAGGTGACACAAATGTGCTAAGAGCCAAATCTAAATGCTTGAGAGCCAGGTTTGATGAAATGAAAATGCAAGCAGGAGAAAATATAGTTCAATATTATGGTAGGATAAAGGAAGTTGTAAATGCTATTAGAGGAGCTAAAGGAACCATTGATGATAACACCATCATGAGAAAGGTACTAAGAACACTTCTTCCTATTTATGCTATTAGAGTTTCTACAATTCAAGAATTGAGATGTACTCCTAACAACAATTTGACTCTGGAAAGTTTGGTAGGCAAACTTACTGCATTTGAGATGTCAAATTTTGATAACTATACTCCACAAGCCATTGAATCTGCATTCAATTCCCAGATGGTCCTCAACAAATCAAGCAAAGGAAAGAAATTTGTGGATAGTAACAGTGACACTTCTGATGATGATCTAGAAGAACTTGAGGCACGTATGGCAAGAAGACTATCTAGAGGAAAAGGAAAATTCAAAGGTAAACTTCCTATTATTTATTTTTCATGTAACAAAGTTGGTCATATTGCTGCAAGATGTCTTGATAAGAATGACAAAGATGAAAGAAGAGACAACAAGTATTAAGATAGAAAGGATGACCAAGACTTCAGGAAGTATAAGGATTACAAAGACAATGGTAAGAAATGTTGCTATATAGCTGAAGAAGCTTCTGACAATGAATCTGATAAATCTAATGAAAATGATATAGAAGTTGTGTATGTTGCAATGAAAGATGATTCTGATGATGATGAGAAAATTGCACTAATTTCTTATATGAGTAAAGGTGATCATTGGATTATTGATAGTGGTTGTTCACATCACATGACCGGTAATAAAGATAAATTTGAAACCTTAGATGAGTGTAAAGGTTGTTATGTTAAATTTGGAAATGACACACCATGTTGTGTTAAAGGGAAAGGATCAATTCAATTGACTTCCAAAATCAGATGTGATGATGTCTATTAGGTTGATGATCTTAAGTATAACTTATTGAGTATTGCACAGCTGAATACTTCTGGTTACAGAGTTGAATTCAATCATAGGAAAGCAAAGATCTATGATGCCAATGGAGAATTAGTTGGAAGTGGTTAGTAGAAAAAAGGTAAATTGTTTTATCTAGACTTAGCTGATGAGACATGCTTGATTGCACAATATAGTGATGTTTGGTTATGGCATAAAAGGTTGTGTCATGTAAACTTTGATAACTTGGTAAGCATAAGAAAATTGAAAAAGGTAAGAGGGATTCCTAAGTTAAAGAAACCTAAAAATGCAATGTGCAAGCAATGTTAAATGGGCAAAATGACTAAGTCTAGTTTTAAGAGTAAAACTCATACTTTTGAGAATATTCTAGAACTGGTTCATACTGACCTTTGTGGACCTATTAGTGAGAAAAGTTACTATGGAGACAAATATTTTATCTTATTTGTTGATGATCACTCTAGAATGATAACTGATATTTTTCTTAAGGAAAAATATGATACATTCCAGTTGTTTAAGTGGTACTTGGCAAAAGTTGAAAAGGAGACAGGTAAAAGTCTGAAATGTCATAGATCTGATAGAGGAGGCGAGTTTATTTCTAATGAGTTTAACAGGTTCTACAATGGCTGAGGGAGAAAGAGACAGATGTCTGCACCTAGGACACCACCACATAATGGTATAGCTGAAAGAAGAAATTGATCTATCATGGATTGTGCCAGAACACTAATGATGGAGAAAAATCTTGCATAGAAATATTGGAGAGAAGCTGTAAGTATAGCATTTTATACCCTGAACAGAGAACAAGTTAAGAAAGGTACAAATACTACACCTTATGAGCTATGGTATGGATATGCACCTAGTATAAGCTATTTTAAAGTATTTGGAAGTAGATGCTTCATACTGAAGGATAATAGAAATGGAAAACTTGATGCTAAAGGTGAGGAAGACATATTTCTTGGATATTCAACTAAAAGTAATGCATAAGTGTTTGAATTCTAACACTAACAAAATTGTGGAAAGTGAAAATGTTAGAATTGATGAATATGAAAAAATAAATGAAGCTAAAAGCATGACTAAGCTTGAGAGTTACAAATCATTCACCTATCCTTATGAGGAAGATTCTAATGAATTACCTGAAACTGAGAACAAAGTTGTCGAGAAACAGTCTGCACTTGTTGAGTCACAGAATAAAATTGCCAGGCAACAGGAGGTGATTGCCGAGATATCTGATGGAGATGACGAGTCACAGTTGCAACCTAAATTGAACATGAATGACCAATCTGAAGCAGAGAAAGAACCTAGTTTAGCAAAGTATGTAAGAAGGTGTGTGTGTATGATTAACACCTTCATGAAATTAAGACTAATAACAACAATTCTATGGAAAGACAATATAATTTAATCTAATAATTGAAGCTAAAAATCCATATCATCTCATGGTTCTCTATCTAAGCTTTGTTAAGAGAGCTCTCAGGCTTAATCTCTCTCAAGGAAAATCCTAGAACGAGAAATGAATGATAAACAACTGCTCAAATCTAGCTTAAAAATGCTCAAAATGCTCCAAGATATGTTAGAAAACAACAAATGCTCCTAAAACATGATATACTAAATGCTATGCAAATACTGAAATGTGATCAAAAGCCCTCAAATGCTCTCCATCTGCCTATAATAATGATGCTTTTTCTCTTGAAATTATTGGATCCCAAACACAAAGGAAATGACTTGTATTTATAGCATTTCCCAAGGGTAGGGGGTAGAGTGAGTTGATCATGATCAAAGTTTGGTTAAGTCAAAAGCTTTGAGGTGTTCTCAAATGGAGGGAAAGTTGGTTGGTTGTCTCAAAGATATTAGGAATTAAATAA
>MU225537.1:4534323-4544502 GCA_018584345.1 Thuja plicata
ATCTTTTTGATTTGAACTATACAATTGAAAAATCAATTGCATAATTTGATTAATCCCTTTAGGCTTGAATTTAATTATTTGATTTCATGATTATTTGATCTTTTAATTTGATTTGATTTTTGTCCATCTGTTTTGATAAATGTCCATTTGATTTGATCCATTTGTTTTGCATTGACATGCGATTTTAAAGCTTTTAGCTGAGATTTGCAATTTTGAATGCTTGAGATACACCTGGTCAATTTTAGATGTCTACAAATGCCCCTCTTTGAATTGATGTGTGAAGCGCATTCATTCAAAGAAAGCTTGATCGTCCTGATCATTGATTCAATGCTAATGAGCTGATTGACTGATATGAAAACCTGATATGAAATTCTGATATGAAACCATGATATGAAATTCTGATATGAAATCTCTGATATGAAACCCTGATATGAAACCCTGATATGAAACCTTGATATGAAATCCTGATATGATACCCTAATATGAAACCCTGATATGAAATCTCTGATATGAAATCTCTGATATGAAACCCTGATATGAAACCCTGATAAAGTTTGAAATTTTAATGCCCCAAATTTGATATAAAATAGATGCAGAATCCCACTTGGATGATATGATGACACCCCCTCAGAAATGAAATCTTATTGATCATAGGTGTGAAAAATTTGATGACCAATGTTGATTGAATAGATCCAAGATGATTGCATTTTTGATAAATAACGATGTTGAGAAGATGTCAAACAAATGCCCCAGTGTGTAGAATATGCAGATTTGGCTTGATTGGGTCAAAAATCTCACAAAATAGGTTAAAATAGCTTAAATAGGTTGAAAAACCCAAATTTACTATTCATTTTCACTTTTTACTATTGAGATTTTGCTCTGAGCCTCTGACGATTGACAACGATAGTGGTCCCCATTCGAGAGCATAGGTTCAAGTGAGCACACAAATATTAGAGACCTCCTGACTATGGGCCTCTAGTGAGTGGTTCAAACTCCCTTAGTGCATTTATTTCTCTTTAAATAACATTTAATACATGTTTTTGATGCTTTCTAGATAAAATTTAGTGAAATGCCGCGTAGGATAGATAAAGTGATGTGTAGGACATAGAAAAGCTACCTCTGTGCATTAAAAAGCCGCGTAGGAGCAATCATTAGCCACGTATGATTTAGGGAAAAATTGTAACCAAAATAGTAATGAGCCACTTGAAAAACCCTAGTTTTTAAAGGCCGCGTATGAGTTGTAAAAAGCTGCGTAGGCCTGTAAAAGGCCGCCTACTTAGCTAAGTGCCACCTTCGAGTAGTAAAGTGCCACGTTTAATGAGGTAAATGCCGTGGGGCTTAAAAAGCTGCGTACACTAAGTTAAGTGCCGCCTACCATGAAGTTTGAAAACTGAGATAGAAAATAGATGAAGTATTTTCGATTGACCATCCAGATGACTCAATTAGATTCCAAGCTAGAAATTGTACGTCCAGATTGTCACGTAGTGTTTAAGATATTAGAAAAGTCATAGTGATGAATGTTTGATAGGTCAATCAAATTTGATTAAAAATGATTATGAATTGTCCTTGTGTCTCATGATATAGAGGTTAGGAGCAATAAGTTGATACGCTCAAGTTAGAGAAAAGATAGATTTAATGTGTTTGATTGATGTAGAATGGTTCACCAAGAGAAAGACCAGCATGATTCACTTTGTTTCAAAATGTAGGATTATTACTACAAGTTGCAGGTATAGGGTGTAGCATCTTGGATATTTGATTTAGTAGATGAGCTTACGCCTCCTGAGTGGTGTACTATTGAGACATGTGGACTTAGTTTCCTTTTAGATCTCCCTCAGTTTTAGTTGAACCGAGGGCTTTTGACAGCTATGGCAGAGCGATGGCACTCTGACCATAATACATTTCATTAACCCCTTGGTGAGATGACTATCATGCCAGAGGATGTGTACAGATTATTGAGGATCCTGACTCATATAGAGTGGGTGTATTATGATTCAATTTATGATAGCAGTGTCTGTAGATGAGTGTTTGGAGACAACACCATTGATGGTGATTGCATTACTTGGGTATAGTTTGCCTCTTTTCCCACTTTACCAACGTTGTTAGGAGTTGTGATTGGTGGATTACTTTTGCCAGACAGGAGAGGTCATGGTTTCGCAGTTGGATGGGGCTGGATATTAGAGGACTTGATTGCACATCCGCGGAGATTGGATTGGGGCTCCTGTGTTTTAGCGCAGTTATATCATGATCTTTATGAGGTTGTTTATCGACGTAGTACAGCTCTTTCTGCAGGTGTAGTGGTATTACAGTTGTGGACCTGGGAGCATCTCCCTATTACGAGGCCAGTTTCAGCATGAGTGTGGGTCAGTTGTTATCCATATGCATTTCTATATGATGGCATGGTTGTCTAGCATCATCTGGGCAAGGTTGATTTTTTGAGATGTACCATTGATGACATAGATCAGGTAGTATGGAGGCCATATCTTCAGTGTGAGAGGTGGTAGGAGGATGATGATGAGCTACTATATATGTTTTCACCTCGATGAATGATAGGCCGATCACCATTATTCATTGAGAGATTTTTATTTGGGAGAGTACTCCATTAGTTCGGCTGAGTTTAGGACATGCCGCAGGGTATGGCACTCTATGCTAGGGTACAGGTTAAGAGATTGATGTGGGGAGCATAGGTGGACTATCAGTTGGCCTGTTTGCAGATTGATCAGCTAGGGTATGCCATTTGGGATATGATGACATAGGTGGCAGATGTAGGGATGTCAGCTGAGTATTGCGAGTGGTTCCTGTTACATCATTTTGTTCGATTCACTGATCCAGCAAAGCCTATTCCTGATGTAGATGAGCTCTTAGATGATGATGGAGATGATGGTGACAATGGGGATGATGGTGGGAGACCTCATAGACATAGGGTTCAGAGGGTACCTAGGGCTCCTCAAGTATAGAGAGCTACAGGACCTCAGATGAGAGGTGGACATGTTAGAGGCCAAGGTGGCAGATTCAGGCAGCCTAGGAAGAGACTAGCATGGGTATAGGTACCTCAGGGTCAGGCTCCTTTGATAGTTGGTGCAGATTGGGCCATACATAGACATAGACATGTCCAGGTGGCCAGACAGGTTCTAGGGCATGGACAGCTTCCACAGGTGGATCCACAGAGCAGCATGGCACCAGTGATACTGTAGGTACCATTAGCGCCACAGGCACCACAGGCTCCTCCAACATCACAGGCACCTCCAGTTCCTCATGTTGTGGATGATTTAGTGCAGGATGTTCAGGGTTTATAGGAAGGGATGACTGTAGTTACAGCTCAATTGGATCAGGTTTCTACTATGCTGCAACAATGTTTGACTACTCTAGCTCAATTACCGACTAGTGTGAGCACGAGTCAGGCACTTCCCAGTACATAGGATAGAGCAGGTGACAGGGATCTAGATGGTGTAGGGGGTTCAGGCACAGGTATAGCTGGAGATGGATCAAGTTCCCCTGTTGGGTCGTGAGATAGATTGGGATCCATGATTTTTGGATATAGAATTGATGATGTATCATATGTATTTTTTATCAGGACTTTTGATGTATGGACCATTTTATTGATGTACCTTTGATGTATTGATTTATGTTATAGACATTGATGATGGACATCTATCTATGATGATATTTGATTCCTCCTTTGATGATGTTATGAGATTTCCTTTTATGCATATCTACATGTTTCTATGATGCATTTGTTTCTATTGTGCTATGGATGCAATGTCTTAGAGTAGGACATAGATAAATGGATGCAAATAATGTTAATGCAACTTATTTCTATATGCTTTTCTGATTTGACCATGTATGGATTATGCAATGCAATGAATGCAATACTTAGTGCTATGATAAATGGAATACAACTATCTTTTTGATTTTGGATGTATGCAATTAACTTATGATGTGTAATTCTAAATGATGATATGGATAAATGTATAATGATTAATGTTTCTTTTCATTGCTTTTCCCTTGATATGAAGATATAATGAATAATGATTAATGATGATGAATGAAAAGGAAAATCTCATTTTGATGACTTGAAACCATTAAATTTGATGAAGTGTTATCAACTTATATCCCCCCTTGAACTTGGAAAATTACTAGAAAGACAAGCCATGTCAAAACTAACTTGGAGAATGCAATTAATCTAACATGAAGATGCAATGCAACTAATTGTCCTTGAGGTTTGTGAAAGAAATGCAAACTGAGATATATTTTCATCATAGAGCATTATGGAACTAGGAGTCGATACAATCCTTATTGGTGCCACTGCGAACATAAGAATATGAATATGACTTTCCCTCGTGTGGTAACCCCTTCTACAAAACTAGGTACAACCCTCACTATTTGAATGAACAACTATGGGAGTATGAATACTGATTTAATCGGATTCAATGTTGCAAGTGGATGTTGGTATTAAGATATGGAAAATCTAAATAGCTAAGGTATCCGTTTGTGTAAACAAACAAAGGTTAACCCTCTATCCCATATGAATGTCCTCGATGGTTTTTTGGATGACCAAGTCCTGAGACTAAATCACATAAGTCAAAGAATATTCCTCAAAATAGTCACTCAGAAGCTTAAGAAAACATCATGTCTTTATCATCACCAAACTAGTCAAAACATCATTGAGTATCTAAAAAGAACATGACTCAAAAAATGATTAATAAAGAACTCATCAAAAATTTCCAAGTGTTTGTGAAATGTATCAAGATTTTCAAATAAGAATTCCAGACAACCTGATAATTTAGGGTGTGTCACTTTTTAATCCTGATAAAATAAGTCAATGAAACTCAAGGATCATGTTATGTGATCAAATTTTTTAGGGTTGAACAATGATATCCATCAAAGGTTCCAAAATGTCTCTCCTAAATCTAAAAATCCACTTCTGTTGTGTGACCAAGATGTTGCACTATTGAACCCGGTTGGTACCAAAAATTTATGATGTGTGCCCCCAAGTGGTAAATGTGACCAATGTGAAACTTAGGGCAACTAAACCTATAATGCGACACAAATGCAGCTCTGAGACTTTATTAGGATGATGCACAAATGATGGATGCAATGAGGACATGGACAAGTGAGATGAAGGAATGCAATATGTACAAATGCAACTAGGAAACACCTAAGGGACAAAAGGCGCCTGTTTCCAGATTTTCACCTCTTGGGATTATTGCTCTTTTTCTCTTTTTTTTCTACCAAGGTGCCTATTGCTAGGTTTTCACCAAGGCACTTTTTTCTCTTTTTCAAATGTTTTTGGATTTTTTAACTTTCTGATATTTTTGTATTTTTGATCTTTTCTCATTTTTTTGGTTTTTTTTAAATTTTTTCATTTACAAAGGTGATGCTTGACTCATCTGATACTCTCAACTTATACTCTTTCTTCTAATAGTCTTTCCTCTAAATTAGGTGTGTAACTTCTTAAGATGAATGCTATTGATAGGTTCTAGCAACTCATCACCATCACAATCGACCAGTTTGTAGGTCCCCATTCCAAATGAAGAAACAATGACAAAAGGACCAAACCAATTTGCTTCCCACTTTCCTTTCTTTTCTCTATCAGCCTGATTTTTTGGATTTTATCTTAATACTAGATCCCCTATTTGAAAGGTTCTTGGCTTGATATGCTTGTTATAGTTCCTGGAAATTTGATTCTGATACACTTTAAAATGATCATAGGCTTGAGTTTGATGTTCTTCCAACAATTCCAATTGTTGAAGATGGGAAACTCTATAATCCTCATCTGTTATTAATCCATGCAATGAGACTCTCAGGTATGGTATTTCAACTTCTAAAGGTAGAATAGCTTTGGCCCCATAAACCAATGAAAAAGGTGTAGCTCCTGTCGGGGTTCGAATACTAGTTCTATAGGCCCATAATGCTGGGTTGATTTGAAGATGCCAATCCTTTCCTAATTTGCCAACGGATCTCTTAAGGATTTTAAGGATGTTCTTGTTGTTAGCTTCTGCTTGTCCATTACCTTGGGGATAGTAAATGGATGAAGAGTGATGTGTAATATGGAATGTGTCACAAAGTTCATCAACATCTTTGTTCTTAAAATTTTTTCCATTATCCAAGATGATGGCGTGAGGAATGCCATATCTGCAAATGATATGATTTAGGATAAACATGGAAATTTTTTTCCCTGTGGCAGTTGATAAAGGGAAAACTTCAACCCATTTAGTGAAGTACTCTGTTGATGTGATTATATACTTGTGTCCATTTGAAGAAGGTGGATAAATCATGCCAATCAAGTCAAAACCCCATTGATAGAATGGCCATGGTGTGACAAAAGGGTATAATTCTTGTGCTGGTGCATGGATCAAGTCTCCATGGTATTGACATTTTGCACAAACTTTGACATATTGACAAGCGTCTCTTTCTAAGGTTTTCCAAAAGTACACTATATGTAAGATTTTCTTAGCTAGGTTCAAACCATTTGAATGTGACCCACAAATCCCCTCATGGACATCTTTTAAAGCTAATTTCAGTTTATCTTCCTCTAAACATCTAAGGAGCGTTCTGTCAAGACCTTTACGATACAATGTGTCAGAAAGGATAGTATAACGGGCTACTTGTATTATGAAACTTTGCTTTTGAGTGCGAGTTTGGTCTATAGGTAGGATTTTGTTTTTGAGGTAGGCATAGATGGGTCCATACCATGGTGAGTCATGTCCATTTAAAAGGGCAATAATTTGGGTATCAGGTAGGTCAAATGTTGGTTTAACCAATTCTTCCACCAAGAACTCATACTTTTCATTTTGATCGGGCAACTGAAGTAAAGATGCCAAAGTAGCCATTGCATCTACTGCTCTATTCTTGTCTCTTGGAATTTGTTCAAAAGTAATCAAAGCAAAGTACTTTTTCCAATTATCCAGCAATTTCTTGTAAGGCATTAGTTTTTCATCCTTAGTATTATATTCATCATTAACTTGATTTATGACTAATTGAGAGTCCCCATAGACCTGTAATTACATGACATTCCATTCCAAGGCCATCTTGATTCCTATGACCAAAACTTCATACTCTGCTATGTTATTGGTGCAAGGGAACAATAACTTGTAAGATTTTGGGATTGTGTAACCTTGTAGTGTAATAAAAAGAATGCCTGCTCCACTACCATTTTTGGTATAAGATCCATCAAAGTATAGAGTCCATGTCTTAGCTTTGACATTCACAATCTTAGAATCCAGGAATTCCACTTGCATAGGATGTGTAGATTCTTGAGGATATTCAGCCAATTGATCGACTATAAATTGACCTTTGATTGCTTTCCTATCAACATATTCAATGTCAAATTCACTAAGTACCATGACCCACTTTGTAATCCTTCCAGTTAAAGATGTTTTGGTAAGTAAGTATTTTAAGGGATCAATTTTGGCTATGATCTTCACCTTATGCAACAACATATAATTTCTTAACTTTTGAGAGGAAAATACGACTACTAGGAAAGCCTGTTCCATGAAGCTTATAATTTATCTCATATTTGATCAAGGTTCTACTCAAATAGTAAATAGCTCTTTCTTTTCCTTCATCATCCTCTTGTCCCAATAAGACTCCTAAAGATCTTTCCATTGCTGAAATATAGAGTAACAAAGGTTTTCCTTGAATTGGTGACATTAAGATAGGTGGATTCATGAAGTATGCTTTCAACAATGTAAAGGCTTTATCACACTCCTCATCCCATGTGAAGACGGTGTTTTTATGTAGTAATCTGGTGAAAGAATGGCATTTTTCTGCCAATTGAGAAATGAACCTCCTTAAGGATTGAAGTGACCTCATTTGAGTAATATTTTTTGGATTGTCCATGTCGATTATTGCTTGTACCTTTTCAGGATCTACTTCAATGCCTTTTGCTGAAACAATGTACCCTAGGAGTTTTCCAGATTGTACCCCAAAAGCACACTTGTTTGGGTTGAGTATCACTTTGAATTGTTCTAGCCTTTTAAAAATCTTGTCAAGTATGGATAAATGGTCTTTTCTTTTATGTGATTTAGCTAGGATGTCGTCCACATAATCTTCCATAAAGGTGTGCATTATGTCATGGAAACTTGTAGTTGTGGCTCTTTGATAAGTGGCTCCAGCATTTTTGAGACTGAAGGGCATTGCATTCCAACAAAAAGTACCCCATGGGCATGTAAAGGCTATCTTCTCTTGATCCTCAGGTGCTATGTGAATTTGATTATACCCAATAAATCCATCCATAAATGAAAACATAGAATGACCTGCAGTGAGATCCACAATAACATCAATGCTAGGCAATGGAAAGTCATCTTTTGGACAAGCAAGGTTTAAATCTCTAAAATCTGTCCAAAATCTTATGGTTTTATCATGTTTGGTAACTGGTACAATGTTGGAGATCCATTTGGCATATGCTATTACTCTTATAAATCCTACCTTGAGCAATTTCTCCAATTCAGCTTTGACTAAAAAGGCTATATGTGGATGCATTTTTCTTAACTTCTGTTTGACGGGCTTAACCCTTGGTTTCACATTTAAGTGATGCATTATGAAACTTGGATCTAATCCGGGCATGTCAGCATATGACCATACAAATTTGATTTGTTTTTCTTGAAAGAATGTAATGAATTCTTTTCTCTCTAAGGGACTCAAAGATGTTGCTAAGTGAATGAATTTAGGATCCTTTTCTGTTCCAATGTTAACCTTTTCTATGGGTTCAATAAGTATAGGTGATCTTTCATCTTCATGAGCTAGTAAGGTGTCCAACCTCTCTCCCTTAGGTGCCACAGTTTGGTTTTCACCTTCAGAAACATCCTTTATTTTTACTTTTTTGGGGTCTAGCACTGCCACATGGTGGTTTTCACCACTAGACCTTCTCATTTTTTTGTATGTTTTTTCTTCATTTTTTGGATTAAGAGGTTGAACACCTACCCCTACCATCATGTCCAGAGTAAATTCATTGGTGGAAGAATTGGGTTCAACCGTATTGAGGTATAAGGCCATTGTATTGTCATTTGGGAAGTAGAGTAAGTCATTTGGCTCGAAAAGATCCCAATCGATAAGTTCAGGATGCATTAAGGACAAGGATTCATTGGATGGGATTTAATATGAAGGAGTTAAGGACATGACTTCATTTGATGGTTCATACATTGTATCATCATGGTCTATGACATGTGCCTCTTTGAGATGGTCCATGGAAGAAGGATCAAAACCATCTTCATTAGAGTCCTCTAAGGTTTCTATGGGAAAGAAAGCATGTGGATTAAACACTAGGTTAGAATCTCCCACCCACAAAGGCACCCAAGGTTCACATACCCATTGAGTGAAAAGAGGTGCTTGTTCTACATTGACTTGTTGAGGCTCACTTGATGTTTGAGTTGAATTCAAACTTTGAGCCACATGTTCTTTATTCTCAACTTTAGGAGTTGCATAAGTGTGAATGGTATCAACCTATATGTCATGAAAAGATTCTTTGCACAAGGGATCCCACTCATAATCCCTAGAATCATCTTCACTTTTAGAACCTACCATATGGATATGTGCATGAAAATCATGCATGGGACTTGAACTTTCTCCTTTATGTTGAAAGCCTATGCCGGCTTTCTCTTCTTTGGCTCTCCAAACTGGTTCAATAGGTTCTAACAACCCTCTATGTCAAAATCCTAAGGGTCCTCTTCCCTTATATCCCATTTTCTTCATGATATCAAATCCTTTGCCATATTGATCAATTTGGATATTGATATGTTGCACCCTTTCATTGTAATTAGCTGAATTGTCATCTTCTTTATAGAGCCATTGTAATACCTCATTATCTTCTTTGTCCATTTCTTGTTTGTCACATTCCCTCACAAAATGATAATTTTATTTATGAGGTTGATGATATTTGGATGGCTTCCCATGTGTCCTTGGAGATGTAGGTAAATCAAATAGGGAAATGGAATATTCCCCTACTCCTTTTGAGTTAATTTTGCGTTGTTTCTTGAATTGATTCATTAGGTCACTCATCTTTTCATAGTGATCCTTCTTAGTTTTTTCTCTCTCTTCCTTAGTGGGTTTAAAAGTTTCCAATCTTAATGTTGAAGTCTGAACTGAATTATCCTTTGAATTTGAACCCTCGTAACTCATCTTTTCTTTTCCCTTAGTCGATGTAGTTGAGTTAGTTTGAATAGGGTTAGGAGTGGATGTGAC
>MU225537.1:4545360-4565931 GCA_018584345.1 Thuja plicata
GGTAATCTTTGAGGCTTGCCCCCTTGTGATGGTATTAGTGGACCCTTGAATAGGTTGGTCTTTAACCACAACAACATTGATGGTATTGTCATAAGTATGAGCAAAGTTAACATTATGACTGCCTCTTATATTATTCGCATTGTTTCCTCCATTGTTGGAATTAGAAGATTCTCCTTTTTCATGCTTATAAAAATGAGTTTTAAAGCCTGTGTGATCTTCATTTGTTTGAGGGTCGTCCAATTTTATCACACCATTGTCTATGAGATATTGTACCACATGTTTGAGACATAAGCAATCATTGGTCTTATGTCCCCTATTTCGATGATAGTCACAATGGTTTCTCTCATTCCACCAGTTTGGCTTGATGTGAGGTTCATATGGTTGAGCCTTTGGTAGATCAATAAGTTTATTTGCAATAAGTGTCCTTAATGCATTTTCTAATGGTTCACCCAAATTAGTGAATGTCCTTTTGGGTGTAGGTGCAAAGAAAGGTTTAGGCTTGGGGGTCCCTTGATTATTCCCAAAGTTATTATTAGTGTTGTTGTTGGAGGGCACTTTGGGTGCTTAATTCACATTATTGGGTTGAGCTAAGTTTTGAGTGAGATTGAAAGGGGTAGCCTTTAAAGTGTTAGCCTCCACCACTTCATCGTTAACCACTCCTTTATTTTTGTTATTCTTTGTCCAAAATAAATTGTTGTAGTTGTTGTAATTTTGATTTTGATTGGTGTTGGAGGTATTGTTGTTGTTGTTATTCTTGTTATCTTTGTAGAGTTTGATTTCTCCACTTTTTATCAATACCTCTTTTGTTGTCACCCCATTCTAGATTAGGTCTTGGAATGATCTAGGACATTGTAGCCTTAATAGATAGTTCATTTCATGATTCAAGTTGTTCACAAAAATATCCATCTTTTCCTTTTCAGGTACACTTCAAGGGTATCTAGCAAATACCGCTCTCCATCGTTGTAGGAAAAGTAGGAATCCCTCTCCTTCTCTTTGTTTGGTGTTGCATAAATTAGGTATTGTAACCTCGTGTTTGATGTTATAGGAATAGTGAGTTACAAACTTAGAGGCCAATTCCTCAAAGGTTCGAATGCCAGAGGGTAACTTTGAGAACCACTCCATTTCCATACCTTCCAAAGTTCTAGGGAATAACCTCAAAAGGTAAGTTGTGTCATGCATGAACTCTAGACTTAGGGCACAAAATTCCCTTAAGTGATCTTGAGGATCAAATGTTCCTTCATATTTGTCATATTTAGGATAAATTGCATTTGTTGGAAATGGTATCAGGATTAAAGACTTATCAAATGGAAATGGACACAAAGATTCGATAGAAAAGGGTTTAGGAGCCCCACTTTGTTTTATTGTGTCCAATTGCATCTTGAAAAGATGGAATTGTTTGTTCATGATATCAATGGGGTTAGCCTCAGCTTCTTCTTGTTTGAGCTTGGTGACATCATAATCTTGTGGAAGTTTGAGACCCATTTGTGCTAGGTCTAGAAAGTACTTCTCCTTGTCTTTTTCCAACACTTTTTCCATAAGTTTCATGAAGAAAGGGCTTTGCATAGCCTCATTAACCTTTTCATCGATGAACTCATCATTAGGGTCTATGTTTCCCCCATTGTTGGTATTGTTCATCCCTTGATTGTTAGGATTCATGTTCATCCCTCCATTGGTATTGTTGTTGGATCCTTTGTTGTTAGGGTCAATATTTCCTTGTTTGTTCATATCCTTGTTCACATGATTGATCTGGTTGAGATCTATATGGCCAAATGGGAAAGACATCCTCGGTTCTGCTTCTTTGATGGGTTCATGTAAGGGCCTTGCAGAAAAATGATCACCTAGAAAGGGACATTCTTGTCTCAGATAAGATCTGTCTAGTTGTAGGGTAGTCTTGATTTAATGAGATCAAGTAAAAACTGGCATTAACATATATCAAATGAAGATCTTAGGTTTTTAACTCACTTAAATGATCAATCCATGGATAAATTTGCAAAATGCCCAATAATGGCAGAGTCTAATCCAATTAGGTATCCACAGTGGTAGAACATCCAAAAGGGTATCCAAAAATGAAACTTTCTTGTTTTCAATCCCTTGGCATATACCCACTATTTTCCCTTTTAAATTTCTGGGTGGCTCTTTCCTACGTGTAGGCGACCTTTTATAATTGATATGCGATCATTGGAATCACTGTACGCGACACTTTGTAGTTAGTAGGCGGTGTTTTCCTATCGATACGCAGTTTTGAAATATTCATACGCGGTAATTTATAGTGGCATACGCGGCTGTTTAATGTTTTCAAGTGGTGTTTTAAAATTGACAAGCGGCCTAGTTTTGTTTGTACGCTGCTCTGAAATGATGGTAAGCAGCGCTTTGCTGATCAAAGTTGATTTTATCAATTTTATTTGTATTTTCTCGATTAAAAAGTTTAAAGTCTGTGATCACATTTATCAAAAAGGATTCTTGCGTGAAAATAGATTACAAGCTCAACACACATATCAAAATTGTACCATATCCCTAAAACCACACTAACAGTGTATGTTCTCGGATGTTTTGACAGGTTTGCCCAAGAATTTCTTCCAAACAGTCTACCTTAGAGTCAACAAATTTGGCTTTTAATAATGGCTCTACAAAGGTAGGTCTGCTTCTTTATCAGGTCTCAAATTATTCCGGTCTAAATCTTGACAAGATCCTTTACCCCTTTAGGGCTTCCCACAAGCACAAAAAGTACAATTTTTTGCAATCCCGAAGGACTACTAGAGGAAGTGAGGATGGCTTGTACAAGTTTTAGTCACTTTCTGATTAAGGTAAAGTGCATTTATTTATAGTGGGTCAGATGAAATTATGGTAAAAGTGAATATCTCCCACTTTGGGTCATTCCCTTTCATCGTTCTCGTAAGGCAATTCTTGGGAGGTAGGCCCTCTAAAGCTCTATTTAGCTAACATGAATATGGAAAGCAAAAATTAAACTCAGTCCAACAAGTTTGGGAATCTAATTCACTCAAAGAGTGAAGAGCATATCCCTATTGTCTTTCTTTGTTCCAAACACCTCAAATAGATTTGTTCATTTTCAACCTCTTGACAAGGAGGTTCTTAAAAAAATGAGATGCGTGGTTCAATTAATCCTCCCTTTCTTTTTACCATCCAAACTTGACACTTTTGGCTTTTTGATCAACTTCAAAAAGTTGAGAGCATATACCTAATGTCTTTTTTGAACATAAAATAGTAGGGCGTCCCTATTTATGCTAGATTTAAAGATTTTGCCACAAGTTAAGTAATGCAAGCTTGATTAGATAAATACTTGATTTTTTGAAGCTAGCAAGGCTAAGCGCATTTTTGAGTGTTTTTGGCTTATTTTTACTCATCTAGTGGCGATTGTTCCCACTCCAGCTCGTCCAACAAGTTAGTCAACACAAAGAGAGGCAAAGTGAAGAAAACTTGGAAAAACTCAAATGACAAATTCCCTCCTAAAAGCTCTTTTAATGAAAGATTTATTGATTTAAAGCTTTAAAGAACTAGGCATGAAAACCAATTAAAGAGTAGGAAATTTTCATTTGTAAGAAAAAAACACCTTAATGTAGTGATCATACAAGTGTTCTTCCTCAAATAAACTTTCTAACAAATTTGCTACATGTACTTATTTTTCATTTTTGGTTTTGATTCTTTCCTCTTTACTAAGCTTTGTGATCCATTTCTCTAGTTTTTGCACCTTTGGGTGATTTTTCATCTGCGGGATAGAAAAACACAGAGAGTTACAACAGTGACCAAATATATCAAAACCTGATTTAGAGCAAAAACACTTATGCGACATTTAATAGCTAAAGAGTGGCATTTAAATGTCGCGAAGCGTAAATGAAAACTTGTTACACGGCTTTTAAATCCTAATAGGTGGCTTTTAAAAAATCACAGGTGGCTAAATAAAATTAGTAGGCGGTACAGAAAGTGTAAAAAGAGACCAAAGGTTGCTGGTAAGCGACTGTTGAAAAATCTTAGGTGGCACACTTTATCTAGCTGGCAGCACACTTTATCTTGTAGGTGGCCCACTTTATCTAGCATGCGGCTACAGAATGAAAAATGGAGACGAATCAAGCTCCGTAGGTGGCATTTTATTGTTCTTAGGCGGCTCTGAATATCGCATAAGTGGCTCTTCTCCTATTTTCTACAAAATAACACTAAGAACAAAGCAAAACACACCAAATTTTATGATAAAAATGTTAGCAATGAGGATTAGAGCCCCACGGTGGGTGCCATTTGTGTGTGTATGATTAACACCTTCATGAAATTAAGGCTAATAACAACAATTCTATGGAAAGACAATACGATTTAATCTAAGAATTGAAGCTAAAAATCTATATCATCTCATGGTTCTGTATCTAAGCTTTGTTAAGAGAGCTCTCAGGCTTAATCTCTCTCAAGGAAAATCTTAGAACGAGAAATGAATGATAAAAAAATGCTCAAATCTAGCTTAAAAATGCTCAAAATGCTCCAAGATATGTTAGAAAACAACAAATGCTCCTAAAACATGATATACTAAATGCTATGAAAATGCTGAAATGTGATCAAAAGCCCTCAAATGCTCTCCATATGCCTATAATAAGGATGCTTTTTCTCTTGAAATTCTTGGATCCCAAACACAAAGGAAATGGCTTGTATTTATAGCATTTTTCTAAGGGTAGGGGGTAGAGTGAGTTGATCATGATCAAATTTTGGCTAAGTCAAAAGCTTTGAGGTGTTCTCAAATGGAGGGAAAGTTGGTTGGTTGTCTCAAAGATATTAGGAATTAAATAAATCAATCATTTAATTAATTTAGCCATGGAAGGGTGAATGGGTTGGATTTGATCTTTTTGATTTAAACTATACAATTGAAAAATCAATTGCATAATTTGATTAATCCATTTAGGCTTGAATTTAATTATTTGATTTCATGATTATTTGATCTTTTAATTTGATTTGATCCATTTGTTTTTCATTGAGATGAGATTTTAAAGCTTTTAGCTGAAATTTTTGTTGATGACATTATATTTTGTGGACAAGATATGTTATGCCAAGCATTTGCAAAGGAGATGCAAACAGAATTTGAGATGTCTATGTTTGGTGAGATAAAAAAATTTGATCGCTTACAAATATATCAGATGAAGAATGGTATCTATATTACTCAATCAAAATATGTTAAAGAGATACTAAAATTTTTTGGAATGGAAGATTCAAAACTAGTGAGTACACCCATGGATACTGGACAGAAGTTAACCAAAAATTATAAGACAAAAGAGGTAAATCAAACACTGTACAAATCAATGATTGGAAAGCTACAATATGTTATACATAGTAGACCTAATATTACATTAGCTGTTGGAATTGTTGCTATATTTTTTTCCAATCCCAAGGAAAATCATATGATGGCAGTAAAAAGGATTTTGAGATATTTGAAAGGAACAAATGAATATGGTCTGTATTACAAAAGGAATGATAAATTTGAACTCAAAGTTTATACTGATTCTGATTGGGCTGGAAATGTTCATGATAGAAAAAGCACCATAGGAGGAGAATTTATTTTGGGAAAAGATTAGTTTCATGGACAAGCAAGAAACATAACTACACCTCACAATCTACAGCTGAAGCCGAGTATATGGCAGCAACAGTTAGTTGCTCTAATATTGTGTGGTTGAAGATACTACTGAAAGGTATGAAAGAAGAGATCATAGAACTAGTTGTCATATATTGTGATAACATGAGTTCCATCAATATCTCTAAGAACCCTATAATGCACTCTAAGACAAATAATATAGCTATCAAGTATCATTACTTGAGGGAGCTAGTTTAGAAGAAGGAAGTGAGACTGGAATATGTGAACACTAAGGAACAGTTAGCAGACATATTTATAGAGGCACTACCCAAGGATGCTCATGAGTATCTATGAGGTAAATTAGGGTTGATTCCCCTAACTAAGGCTAATTAGTTCAGAATGGTACTATTGCATCAAATGTTATATTTAGAATATTTTTCACATTGATGCACAGGTAGTCACACTTTAGGATGCTACCTAAAGTTGTGAAAGACAAACTAAGATAGAAAAGAGGATCAGTCATAAGCAAGATGACATGAACAACATGATATAGAGTTTAGAATAGAAGAATATGCATGATGAAGATGTCAACATCTTTGGCATTGTTTTCAAAGAGGGAGAAGTTTACTAAAAGAGGGAGAGTTTACTACTTATAGAAAAAGAGATTGATGAACATAAATAGAAAGACATTAGTGTGTTCACAGACACAGAGGGAGAAAAGTTTTACAAGATGAGAATTAGAATGAAGCTAAAGACATTAATGAAGATTTGTTCATATCAAGGAGCATAGGTAGAGTTTTTGGATTGTATGGTAACTATGGTTGAAAATTATTGTTTTATTGTTTAGTGTTGCCATCAATACCAAAGAGGGAGATTGTTGGAAAGATTTTTGGAAAGATTCAATGATAAAAACTGTTGTTTTATCATTGATGTCAAACCTTAACTGGTGAGACTATTGCTATCTATTTGAGTACCATATCTATTGATTGATGAAGAATATTTGAAGAAAAGGATACCAAGAAGACCAAGGGAAACAATTGAGCTATGGGTAAATACAAGGGTACTTGATCATTTGGCACATTGGCAAAATGATATGTTGTTTATCTTTCACTGACAGTTCACTGAGAAGTTGATGCTGAGTGAAGCTAGTGATGGCTGAGCACCAGTGAAATGTCAAGGAATATAGAGGCGACCGAGTGGAAGAACATAGTGTTGGCCGAGCAACAATATTTTGGTAATTGATGAGATTTGAGATCTCTGGTTGACATAATTGAATTTATTAGAATATGTGAAGTTTATTATGCATAATTAATTTTGGTCCATATTAATTAAATGTACGGGAAACTGCATGGATTCAAGATTTAATTGGTGATTGTATTGGAAAAAAAAAATTAAAAGTAATGATGGAAAGATCTGTTGGATCTGACCTAACCTAAGATCTACGATCTTGATTAAGTAGAAAAAGATTTGTTTGACCTAGATGAAGAGGTATATGATAACCTAAAGGGGTTATTCATAAAGTATGCAGTATGAGAAGTTGTATGCAAGAGGATTGCATGGTTAATTTACTGATTGGAATGATCTAGAAAAGAAGACTGAGCAGAGAAGTAGAGAGAGATTTCTTGATGGATTTCCAAGTAGATCTAGAGTTGGAGATGAGAATGGAGGCCAGTCAGTGAATTAGCATTAGAGCTGAATTGGATCTGGATTGGAAAAGTAAGTTTTATGTATCAGATCAAACCTACTGATTACTTTCTAACCATTGTATCAGTTCAAATCCTTTAACTAGGTTGACCTAACAGTCATTTTATAAGTCCTTTGGGCAAGGTGACATTCAGATTGGAATGTTCTAAGTCCTCTTACAAGGCCACTCCTAACAGGGTGATTAAATCCTTTAACCAGGTCACATTTGACATTGTGTTTTGTAACATTTAATAGGGTTGGCTCCTAACAGAGCTCACTTTAGAAGAGTGAAATTTTGGTAGCATGTTATTGGTGGTTTTTCCCATATTGGGTTTCCATGTTAAATCATGGTGTCAAAATGTGTGAATGTTTATGTTGTGTTTTATTGTTAAGTTTTTGCAAGCTTATCTCATTAGTACAGTAAATTGCACACTCTTATGGTATTGCTACCGAGAAGATCTGAGTTGTTCAAAGTGGTATAAAGTTTTATTATTACATCAAGACCTGAGGATAATTGATTCACCCCCCTCTCAGTTATTTTGAATTCATTCTAACAGTGGCATGCTAAATGATGTTGTTAGTCAACATGGAAACTGCTTGAAGAGTCTATAGCTCCTATTATTTTTTAGATTTTTCACAATAACCCTATATTCTTACACCCTTACAAATGATGAGTGATACCACCAATTGAGTAAGATATAATGATGTTTTATACCAAATCTCTACTTATTTAATAAGATGCAGCTAAATTCAAATGATATACAATAAATAAAACCCATGTGTTCTTTTAAGAAAAAGAAGATTAAACTTTTAGCTTTTAACCAAAATGCTTTAAAAGATAATAATTATAACTATATTTCAAATTAAATAGAATACAAAGATTCTATGCCAAATGATGCAGTCAAGTTTGGAGGATCCAATAAAGGATTGTCAAAACTTGCAGCCAACAACAAGAACCACACAATAGAAACAAACCAACACAAGGTATATCAATATCAACTTATATTATCTCACAATTCCAATTACATGCAAAATGCTAGGCTGTAGGGCCTTCCTAGTAATGGCCAATTACATCAATAGCTTTGACAAGATCTCATAGGATCCAACCTTATTCATCTATCCTATAGCTACACAAAAGAAACCAGACCTCAACTTGTGCTCACAAGCCACCATAACATTTGTAATCTCTATCTACCCACTTATCACTATCTATAGAAACTTACAATCTTTCAACTTATTAGCTTACTCTGCTATCCTCTATCTATCTTCCCATCAATTTTTTCTTCTCTAAACATCAACCTAAACTCTCTTTTATACACACTCACCACAAGTCATCTTGTAAACAATAATTAAATGACCAAGTCAGCCATACACTCTACAATGAATAGATATTAAATGCACCATTCAGCTGCAATTAATAAAAAAATACATAGGAGAATACATCAACACAGAATTAGGTCCACACAAGATACAATGCCACAAATCTGCATGCCTCATAACTCCGCACGATCCCAAAGAGCCCCTCAAATCTTGGATGCAATCTCCAATGTCCACCCAATCCATAAACACAAGTCGGTGAGCTCCAACAACCAGTCGGTAAACAAGCACATCGAGAGCCAGACCACTTGGTGAAAGACACAACCAAGCCGAAACTCCACTAAATGGACACTATCGAGTAATATGCTATTGAGAAAGACAACACTGAGATACACACACCAAGAAACTACTACCGAGCAGTGTACCCAAGTAGAATATCACCGAAAACAAAAACACTAAGAACCACCGAGTCCAACAGAGAAGAAATACATCTTTAAATTGAGAAATGCCACCAAAGTGACTGAGTACCTCAGGTATCCAACCAAGTTAAACTACTAAAATAGAAAGCAAACCAAACATATTTTTGGTAACACAAGATTTACAACTACCCCAGGATGCTCCTACATTAGACACCCCAGGTGTGAAAATATGTTCTAAGTAGATGGATGAACATCTATTTGGATTCAACACATAGATCCCAAACTAGTTCTTGATATACATGTTTTCCAAGTCCTCAACTGACACACTCTTCCCTCAGTTATTCTTCTGCTTCCTTTTACCACTAGCACTTGCTGATTTATCTTCATATTTATCCACACTCAGGCCTACACCATCCACTGCAACCACTTCAAATCTGCTACCAATGCTCAAGTTCCTCCTCCTGAGCTCTAAATCCTTCAAAGGAATCAAAATAGACTTTAGCCCATCCTTCAATATAGTAAAGGAATTTATTTTACAGTCATGAATAGCCTCTCTATCATACTGCCAAGGTATACCAAGTAAAACATGACAAGAACTCATCTCTACAATGTCACATAATACTTCATCTCTATAAGTACCAATCTAAAAACTCACCATGCTCTACTCCTTCACCTCTACTGCATGACCATATTATAACCAACTTATCCTATAAGGACAAGGATACCTCAACCTTTTCAAACCATGTTTCTAAAACATCTCCTCAACAATTAGGTTGTCAGTACTTCCTCCATCAACAATCACCTTACAAGATTTACCACCGAACTTATACACAGTCCTTAACAAGTACTTCCTCTGACAAGATTCAACTTGCTTCAAGGGCAGAAAAGATCTCCCAAGAAAGAGAGTCACACCCTCTACCTCAGGTTCATTCTCAGTAACCTCATTCACCATATAATTTTTTTGATTACCGACCTTCTTATCTGCATGAGGACATTCAAACGACTGATGTCCTTCTTCACCATAGTTGTAACAAGTAACTCTAAATACACCTCTACTTATCTTTCTCATTGGTTCAATAGGTTTCAGTTCATCTTCAACCCTTGGTTTATCTTTTACTAATTGTTCCTGCTTCTCCTTCCCTCACGAATTACCATAACGTCTTCTCTTTAACTTATCTTGTGCCTTTAGTGCATACTGATAAGCATCTTATACCGAGTCAATATTCAACATACCAATCTCATATTGGATATTAAATTTAAGACCATTAACATACCTCACCACCTTTTCTTTAGAAATTTCTCTATGCCCAGACCGAATAGTTAACTTGTATAACTCCTCGGTATAATCTTCCATAGTCATCTCCTTCTGTTTTAGATTCTGCAATTTCTTAAATAACTCAAGTTCATAGTTGGAAGGAATGAATTTAGCCTTTAGATTTTCAACAATCAACCTCCACCAATTGATCTTCATCTCACCTTCTTCTTCTTGGTCCCTATGCAACTCTTTCCACCATAAAGAAACATGTCCCTTCAACTTAGTCTATTCCAACCTTACTCTAAGTGGATCTTCAATTTCTTCTAGCTCAAAGTAGTCTTCTAACTCACCAATCCAATGAATTAGACCCTCAGGTCTCAATGTACCTAAAAAAATAGACACCTCCATTTGGTAGCTTGTACTCAACCGAGCTCCAGATCTCTGCAACTGATCATATCTGTCTCCTCCAGATCCTCTATCTGATCGGCTCTTTCATCTCCACTAGATCCAGCAACTTCAAACTCTTTAGCAACTTCTTCATAACCATCATCCATTGTCAAACCTCTATGCAATCCAACATTTATGATACCTTCTATGATTTCATTCTTCATTTCCATCATCTCAGATCTAAATCTTTTTGTTATCCTCACTTCCACCTCCTCAGAAATATCTGCAATCTCCCTAGGGTCCAATCTTCTTGGAGGCATCTCTCGAGATCTTTGAAAACCCTAAGCTCCATAAGAAATGAACGAATAGATCTAATACTACTTGATGTAGTTAAGCTCAGAGGATCCAATAAAGGATTTTCCAAACTTGCAACCAACAACAAGAACCACACAATGGAAACAACCCAACACAAGGTATATCAATATCAACTTATATTATCTCAGAATTCCAATTACATGCAACATGCTGGGCTGTAAGGCCTTCTTGGTTAGGGCCAATTACATCAATAACTTTGACAAGATCTCACAGGATCCAACCTTATCCATCTACCCTATAGCTATGTGGAAGAAATGAGATCTAAACTTGTGCTCTCAAGACACCAAGCAATCTATGATCTCTATCTACGCACTTAGGTCACTATATGTAGCAACTTACAATCTTTCAGTTTATTAGATTACTTTGCTATCCTCTATCTAGCTTCCCATCATTTTCCTCTTCTCTAAACATGAACCTAGACTCTCTTTTATACACACTTGCCACAAGTCATCTTGTAAACAATAATTAAATGAACCAATCATCCATACATTCGACAATGAATATATATTAAATGTACCAGTTGGCTACAATTAATAACAAAATACATAGGAGAATACATCAACCCAAATTTAGGTCCACACAAGATCCAATGCCACAAATATGCATGCCTCAGAACTCAACACAATCTCAAAGACACCCTCAAATCACAGATGCGATCTCCAATGTCTACCCAATCCATAAACAGAAGTCGGTGAGCTCCAACCACTAGTCGGTAAACAAGCACACAAAGAGCCAGACCACTCGGTGAAAGACACAACCGAGCAGAAACTCCACCAAACAGACACCATCAAGTAATATGCTACCAAGAAAGACACCACTGAGCTGCACACACCATTAAACTACCACCGAGAAGTGTACCCCAAGTATAATATCACCTAAAATAGCAACACCGAGCACCATCGAGTCCAGTCACCGAGTCCAACAAAGAAGAAATACATCTTCTAACCGAGAACTACCACCAAAGTGACCGAGCACCTCAAGTCTCCAACCAAGTTAAACTACTAAAATATAAAGCAAACCAAACATGTTTTTGGTGACACAAGATTGCCAACTACCCCAAGATGCTCCTACATCACCAAACCAATAAAATTTTATAACATAAAATAAAACTATCACTGCATTGTTTGTTCAAATAGAAATCATTTACAGTAATGTGCATAAGTAAAATTTCATGATTTTAATAAATAAAAACAAGCTACCCAAACAATGGTATATCCAACATAAGAAGAACAAACCATTCTTTAATCATCACTCAGAGTTCATAATCTTTGAAATACCATTTAAATAACTTCCATTAATATCTATGAAATCCAATGTATCAAAAAAACCCTATTTTAACTATCTTGATCAATTAATGCCAATAGATTTCAAAAATCCATGAAATTATGTTTGTAGTGCTTCTGAATTAGATTGTGTATCTAATACAGAAGCACTGCAGACATAATATCTTGCTCAAATTATATAGTCAAGTCCTATTGAGGACAATTATTTTAAAGATGATTTTAAAAAATGGTGTTTTTCAAAAGAAAGAGATGGCTCTCTAGAGCCTATAGTTTTTTATTTATTTTTAAAATTAAATAAAATCCTTTAATGCATATGAAAAAGAAACTAATTAATAGGGACCACTTATTCTTTTCCCACTCCTTGTTCTTCTTCATGTTCTTCTTTAATACCTTGTTTTCCTATACCATATGTGCTTCATGTGATCACAAATGTGCCTTATAAGTTTTTTACTATTCTAGATGATAATTGGTGTCAATAGCTTGCCACTTGGACTGTTAGTGATATTGATCTTCAACTTCTATTAATTTATCTCCCAATCTAATTCTACCAGCTTCTTGTTTATATCATCCAGTTTCAGTTTTGAAAGTTTGAAGATTAGTTTCCATATTCCCAAGCTTCTCCAATGATGCCTCATTCACTCTATCTATAGAAAATATCTCGTCTTTAAGCATAATTTTAAAACTTTGTCCTACCTCAGTTATTTCAAGCATTTTCTCTTTATCTTCTTCAAAAATATTCTGTCCTAAGATTGTGAATTTATTTCTCAAATATTTCAAATTGGCGTGATACTAGCCCAAGGTTTTTTGTATTTTATTATCCATATCTCCAAGAAAAAATAGCTTCCATTCAATCATATCCATCTAGACTATAGATTCATTTTCTTTTGGATCATTGATAATATTTACAAATGTTGGAACTGGTTTATGATATTGTTGTACGCATTCATGTTTTTTCACTAATGTCAACATATGTTTCTATGGAGGCATAACAAATTGGTTATTACTGTTTCTTATATGACTGACACAATTGTATAGGTAAAGTATGATTGATTCAAAAAGAGAGAAAATGGTGATGTGTACATGGATGTTTTGTGATCTTATGTCTAAGGTTGTATGGCTTGACATTGCATATTCAACAAGTTACATATTTTTTAGTGAAGACTAGGCATTGGACTGTTATTCCTAACAATTGGTATCAGAGCTATTGGCCCCTAAAGAGAAAGCTTAAAATATTGAGGTGATCCTAAAATGTAGTACTCTAGGAAGGATAGTCTGAAGTTTGATCCTAAAAACTTTGACAGTTGGAAGAAAAAAATGAGAACTCATTTGATGTGTTTGGGAATCAATTATTGGATGATTACAAACAAGGATAAGCCAGTCAAGACTAAAGATGAACTGGATAAAGCTACTAATGATGAAAATAATTTTTTATCTTATAACATAGTTGCAAGAGAAGTAGTGATTAGTGCGCTCTCTGAAGGTGAATTCACAAAGGTCAAAGACTTGGATTCTGTACATAAAATTTGGTCAAGATTGGAAGCACTATATGAAGGAGATAAGTTTACTAAGAAGGCGAAGTTGTAGAACTGGAAGACAAGGGTGGAAAATTTGAAAATGAAAGATGATGAGAAAATTACAACATATGTACAGAGAGTTAGAGAGGTTATTATTGGCATTAGAAAATTTGGAGGCACATAAAATGAAGATGAAGTGATTGCAAAGATTCTTAGACCTTTGAAACCTGTTTACAAAACCAAAGTACAAGCTATAGAGAAGATCATACCTTTAACAAAGAACTTCAATAGAGAGATGTTGATTGAAAAATTAACTACTTTTGAGGCTGCAAAGTTGGGATATTCATTACCTAAAGTTGAGACAACATTTAAGGTGACTGTGCCTAAAAATAAAAAGACTTTATCAAGGACTGCGAGCACCAATAGAAGTGACCCTAGAGAAGAGCCTGGTGAATACCCTGATGAATGAGAACAAATACATGAAGAAGAAAGGAAGTTAGATGAAATTGTGTCCCTGATTGCTAGAAGAGAAAATAGAGGTAAGGGTAAGTTTTAAGGAAAGTCACCTTTCAAATGTTTTTCATGCAATAAGATAGGTAAATTCACATCTAGATGTCCTACAAGGGTTCCTAAGCATAAATCTAAGTTTTATATACCTAAGTATTCCAAGGATAAGGAATGTTACTATACTAGGGAAGGTGTTTCTAATGATGATGCTATTGATTATGATGAGATTGGATTTATTTCTATCAAGGATGATGAACCTATTCATGAAGAAAGAGCCCTAGTGTCACATGTTAAAAAGAAATCCAAATGGGTCATAGACACTGGCTGTTCACCCCATATGACTAGAGATAGGAATAAATTTGTTAAGATAACCAAGTATGAAGGTGGTGTTGTGAGATTTGGTGGCAACACTCCTAAACTTATCATTGGAGTTGGATCTATTTCTTTGGATGGAAAGACTAATACTGATGATGTGTTACTTGTTGATGGACTTAATCATAGTTTGTTGAGTTTTGGACAGCTGGTGGATAATGGTTATCAATTGAAATTCATTTATGAGAAATGTTCTATCAGAAGTAAGTTAGGAGAATTGATCGCATCTAGTACTAAGTAAAGAGGTAATGTATTTGAATTGAATACATATGAGGCTTCTTGTTTTTTTGTGAAGGTTGATGATAGTTGGTTATGACATAGAAGATTTTGTCATGTGAATTTAGAGAATATTGTGAAGGCAAGCATGAAAAATGCTGTTAGAGACCTACCAAAGATTGTGAAACCATCTAAAACCATGTGTAGAGAATGTATAATGGGGAAACTGACTAGAAGTAGTTTTAAAAGAAAATATTACTCAAGGAAAGGAAGTTGGATCTATGTGGTCCTACAAGAATGAGATCTTACTATGGTGAAAGGTATTTTATACTTTTTGTTGATGAATTTTCAAGGATGATGTGGGTTACATATCTGAGACAGAAAAACGAGGCTTTACAAATTCAAGATATTCAAAGAAAAAGTTGAGAATGAATCAGGTTTAAAGATAAAATGTTTAAGATCAGATAGAGGTGGATATTTTACTTCAGACTTGTTCAATAGCTACTGTGAAGAGCATGGATTATAGAGACAGACATATTCTCATAGGAAACCACAACATAATGTGATAACAGAGTGAAGAAACATAACAATATTAGATGCTACAAGAACCATGTTGTTGAAAGGAAATGTATCACATGTTCATTGGAGAGAAGTTGTTGGTATTGTTGTTTATATTCTTAATAGAATTTGGATCAGAGAAGGTACAAGTAAGACTCCTTATGAATTATGGTTTAATCATACTCCTACTATGAAATATTTTAGAATATTTGGTAGTAAATTCTATATCAAAAGATATGATGATATAGGAAAGTTTGATGCTAGAAGTTATGAAGGAATCTTCCTTGGTAATTACACTAAGAGAAAAGCTTATAAATGTTTCAATCTGAGATTGAGGAAGATGATTGAAAGTGCTAAGGTGAGGATTGATGAAAATTTTGAGATTCAGGAAAGAATATATGACTGTAACCAGACTACATAGATCAAGGAGGTTACTACAGATCATTAAGAACCTTTTGAGATTGATCATGAGATCAAGGTATGTCAAGATGACTCAAATGATCCTACAAAAATTCCTAAGACTCCGAGGTATGTTAAGAAAAACCATCTTGAAAATCAAATTATTGGCAATGCAAATAATGGAATGATGACAAGATCGAGATTAAGAGATGAAATTTGTTTGATTTCTCAACTTGAACCAAAACTATTGATGAGGCATGTAGAGATGAATCTTGGAATAAGGCTATGCAGGAAGAATTGGAACAAATAAAGAAAAATAACACTTGGGAACTGGTTCCTAGACCTAAAGATAATAATGTTATAGGAACTAAGTGGGTTTTCATAAATGAGATAAATGAATAAGGAATGGTCGTATGAAATAAGGCAAGATTAGTTTGTAAAGGCTACTCGTAACTAGAAGGTATAGACTTTGAAGAAAAATTTTCTCCTTTTTCTAGACTTGAGGCTATAATATTATTTCTTTCTTATGCTGCACACAAATACTTCAAAGTATATCAGATGGATATGAAATCTGCATTTGTGAATGAAGATCTAGAAGAAGTATATATTAAACAACCTGATGGATTTCCTCTGACATAATATGGGGACATGGTTTGCAAGTTGAAGAAGGATTTGTATGGACTGAAACAAGCACCCAGAGCATGGCATGCAATATTGGATAGGTATCTACTTCATCTTGGTTTCAGAAAAGGTAATGCAAACAATGATTTGTACTTAAGTACTAGTGAAGATGGAATTATTATACTTGATGTTATCATTTTACAGGAAATGATGTAATGAGTAAAAGGTTTTCTAAGGAAATGGAAATTGAATTTAAGATGTCAATGATTGGTGAAATGAAATTTTTCCTTGGACTTCAAATTAATCAAAATAAGAATGGTATTTTTATTTCTCCGACCAAGTATCTTAAATAAATGTTGAATTTTTTTGGAATGGAAGATTGTAAACCTGTTGGAACACCTATGGTTGTTGGTCACAAGCTTACTACTACTAACAAATCTCAAAGTGTTTTTCAGACAAAGTATAGATATATGATTGGAGGCTTACAACATTTGACTCACACAAGACCAGATATTGCTAATAAAGTTGTAATTGTGGCAAGATATCAAGAAGATCCTAAAGAGACACACCTTGCTATTGTAAAAATAATATTTAGATATCTAAAAGGAACGCTGGATTATGGCTTATAATATAATAAATTTGATGATTTTGTTTTGCATGCTTATATTGATGTCTATTGGATAGGAAATGTTGATGACAGAAAGAGTACAAGTGGCAGTGCATTCTTTCTTGGGAAAAGATTGGTTTCTTGGTTAAGTAAAAAGAAGGACTGTATAGCTTAGTCTACTGCTGAATTAGAGTATGTTGCTACTGCTATAAATTGCACACAGATTGTTTGGATGAAGAAAATGTTGAAGGAAATTGGGATAACTTTTGATGACTCAATGGTTATCCATTGTGATAACACTAGCACCATGAATATGTCAAAGAATCCAGTTATGCATTCAAAGACTAAATACATTTCTATTAAGTATCATTTCTTGAGAGACAAGGTTGTAGAGGAGGAGATTAGATTGGAGTATATAAACACAAAGAAATAGATAGCATATATATTTACAAAACCTTTTCCATTGTTGTCAAAGGGGGAGAGATTCTATGTGAAAATCCCTACTATTTTAGGGAGAGATGTGTTGAGGATATTGAGAAGATTGTATTGAGAGTGAGTACTTTTGGGTTGATGGATTTTCCCATATATTTCCATCAATGCCAAAGGGGGAGAATGTTAGAATTGGTTTTTTAATATTTTTGTTGGCATTCTTGTTTTGTCACTGATGTCAACATATGTTTCTATGAAGGTAGAATAAACTGGTTATTACTATTTCTTAGATGACTCACAAAAGTGTACTGGTACTATACAATTGATTCAAAATGAGCGGAGATGGTGATGTGTACAGGGATGTGTTGTGATCTTATGTCTATGCTCACATTGATTAATATTGCAGATTGAGTGAGTTATAGATCTTTAGTGAAGACTGGGTACTGGAATTTTATTCCTAACACCAACAACTAGGATGATTAAATGAATTTTGTGATCTCATGACTTTCTTAAACACAATTGTCAAGTCATTTTTCTCTTTCTTAATGTTTTTTAAATTTTCATTCAGGAATTTCATCTTTTCAAACATTTTAGCTAGGATCTCATGGAATCTTTAATATAGAAATCCCATTAAGAGTAAAAATTTCTACCCACTGATTGATCACCTTAGTGATAAATTGACATCTTTTGGTTTTCTTCAGATTATCAAAGACTAAATCCTCTATCAAGATGATAGGATTTTTCTCTATTTGTTGAGATCATGTATTTTCATAACAGATTAGATGAAAGAGAAGTGAACCCTTACTTTATTTTTTAGCTTTGTGTTCTTCTACTCTTTATCTTTGACTCTCTTTGATAGCATGGTCATTGAGAATTTGGCATGATAAATATCACCCTCAAAATTTGAAGGGAGCATACAAATTCTTATTATATTAAATTTTTCTTTTGTGACTTCATTCTCATCCTTATCACCAATAGGATTTTCAATCTCCAAAATATGATGACCTGTTAAAGGGTCAACAACCATTCTTGGTATATGCACGAAGATGGGGGACCAAATATGTGAATTTTTTTTTTTGGTCCCCCAAAACCAATAGGTAGCCAGATTTATAGAATCAACACATTTTCTTTAGCATGATTCCCAGTGGACTATTGATTGTAATCTTAAGCTTTTTAGTTGTGCAAGATTGTTTGAGGATCATTTCTCATTGTATTGTTTATGATATAGTTAGTTTAGTAATTAACATATATGTTTAACCATGTTAGGAGAGAGAGAGAGAGAGAGAGAGAGAGAGAGAGAGATATCTTAGGGGTCATAAGGGTTGTCAAGGGTCTGAAGGGGTCCTAAGACACATTAATGTGTCATATGACCCCTTAGGACACATTATGATCCCTTACCATACATCTTAGGGGTCGTAAAGGGTTATAAGGGGTTATAGGACTTATTAATGCATCCTAGGAACCCTTAAGACCACTTATGACCCCTTAGGACCCTTACCATTCATTATTGTATGGTAAGGGGTCCTAAGGGGCCCTATGATACATTAATGTGTCCTAGGAGCCCTTAACAACCCTTATGACCCCTAAGATGTAGAGAGATAATTCTTCAAGGGTCCTAAGGAGTTGCAAGGGATCCAAGGACACATTAATGTGTCCTAGGACCCCTTATGACCCCTTTGGACACCTTAGGACACCTTAAGAACCCTTACCCTATATCTTAGGGGTTGTAAAGAGTCCTAAGGGGTCACAAGGGGTTCTAAGATACGTTAATATGTCCTAAGACCCCTTAAGACCACTTACAACTCCTTAGGATGTCTTAACAACCCTTATGACCCCTAAGATGTAGAGAGAGGGGTCCTAGAGGGCCTAATGGGTCCTAGGATACATTAATGTTTCCTAGGACCTCTTATGACCCCCTAGGACCCTTTACCATACATCTTAGGGGTCCTAAAGGGTTGTAATGGGTCATAAAGGGTTATAGGACATATTAGTATGTCTTAGGACCCCTTAATACCCCTTAAGAACCCTTGAAACACCTAAGATGTAGAGAGAGGGGTCTTCAATGATCTCAAGGGGTCCTAGGACATATTAATGTGTCCTAGGACCCCTTATGACCCCATAAGATACCTTAAAACCCTTTATTATACATCTTAGGTGTTTACTAAAGGGTTGTAATGGGTCATAAGGGGTTGTAGGACATGTTAATGTGTCATAGGACCTCTTAAGACCACTTAAGAACCCTTACCATTCATTAGTGTATGGTAAGGCAATGTAAGGGGTCGTAAGGGGTCTAAGGAATGTGTCCTAGGATCCCTTAACAACCCTTACAACCCCTAATATGTAGAGAGAGAGAGAGAGGTGTTGAAGGGTCCTAAGGGGTCATAAGGGGTTGTAGAACACATTAATATGTCATGTGACCCCTCATGATCCCTTACCATACATCTTAGGTGTCCTAAAGGGTTGTAATGGGTCATAGGGTCCTTGGACACATTAATGTGTCTTAGGACTTCTTAAGACCCATTATGACCCCTTCCAGGACCCCTTATCATTCATTAGTGTATGGTAAGGGTTCATAAGGGATCTAAGGGGTCCTAGGACACATTAATGTGTCCTAAGACCCCTTAACAACGCTTACAACCCATAATATGTAAAGGGTCCTAGCACTCCTTAACAACCCGTACGACCCCTTATAAGACCTTAGGACACTTTATGACCCATTACCATATATATTATGGGTCTTAAAGGGTTCTAAGGGTTCATAAGGGGTTCTAGGACACAGTAATGTGTTCTATAACCCCTTAAGACTGCTTATGACCCCTTAGGACCTCTTACCATTCATTAGTGTATGGTAAGGGGTCGTAAGGGGTGTGTCCTAGGACCTCTTAACAACCCTTGCAACCCCTAAGATGTAGCGAGAGGGGTCCTAGAGGATCCTAAGGGGTCATAAGGGGTCCTAGGACACATTAATATGTTCTAGGACCCCTTACCATTCATTAGTGTATGGTAAGGGGTCTTGAGGGGTTGTAAGGGGTCTAAGGGGTCATAGGACACATTAATGTGTTCTAAGAC
>MU225537.1:4565981-4577674 GCA_018584345.1 Thuja plicata
AAGGGGTCCTAGGACACATTAATGTGTCTGAGGAATCCTTAAGACCCCTTACAAATCCTTAGGAGCCCTTACCATTCATTAGTGTATGGTAAGGGGTCTTGAGGGGTTGGAAGGGGTCTAAGGGGTCCTAGGACACATTAATGTGTCATAGGAAGCCTTAACAACCATATGACCCCTAAGTTGTAGAGAGAGGGGTCTTCAAGCATCCTAAGGGGTCATAAGGGGTCTTAGGACACAGTCATGTGTCCCAAGACTCATTTTGACCCCATAGGACACCTTAGGACCCCTTACCATACATATTATGGGTCATAAGGGGTTCTAGTACATGTTAATGTGTCATAGGACCCCCTTTGACCACTTAAGACCCCTTAACATTTATTAGTGTATGATAAGGGGTCTTAAGGGGTCCCGAGATAGATTAATGTGTCCTAGGGCCCCTTAACAACCCTTACGACTCCTAAGATGTAGAGAGATGGGTCCTTAATACTCCTGAGTGGTGTTAAGGGGTCCCATGATACATTAATGTCTCCTAAGACCCCTTATGACCCCTTTCCATATTTCTTATGGGTCATAAAGAGTCATAAGGGGTCAATAAGTGTTCCTAGGACACATTAATCTATCTTAGGACTCCTTAATACCACTTACAATGCCTTACTATTAGACCTTAAGAAGAACACACACAATTGAGGGGCGTGGGGGAGAATTGGTTGTGCCACAATCTCAATATAATTTAATCAAATTACAAACTTTAATCTCAAATCTGAATGATAAACATGAAATAAATATCTTAACACAATAGTAACAGATAACACCAAGATTTTTGACGTGGAAATCTTGTTAGGGGAAAATCATGGTGGGGATAGAACCCACAAGATGAGTGCACTCAGTAATGAATAATGTACCCTATTATGAGTATTACAAAAGGGGAATGCACATGCATTCATGAACACTTCCTTGAGCACACTTCTCAAACAAAATTACAAAAAGGCTCACTACCTTACAACACAATCTGATTACATATCAAGGAGGACCTATAGTCTAAACACACGAATGAAGTGATAGCATATTTTATGCCAAAAAATTTCTAATGAAGCACAAAGATCTCTGACTAATTTTAGATTCCACTCATACCTCTTCATACAACATCATGTATATATTCTATCCACACATCTATATATCTCTTTCAGACTTTGAAACATCAAATGATTATATTTATATATACATTACATCAACTTGTCTCAACTAGGTTGGCTAGGGACCAAATTGCCAATAATAAATAAATTACAATTTAATCCTTAATACGACCCATTGAATATTAGTGAGGACATTGCAATTATCCATATCAACATCTTTGAACATGTTCAGATTCACCAATCATGCTCTAAACCTTTGCAACACGTTACACATATGTTCGACTAAGACCAAACAAAGAATACCAACACATTACATGAAAATTAAGTAACCTGATCACTTCAACAAATTCTTACCAACAAAATGAGAAAAACACAATCAAGAAATATCAACAAGAAACATTAATTACCTCAGAAACCTTAGTATCAACATGAACTCAAGATATAAATCCATCTATGCATTGTTTGTCAGCAACAATATATGCAACCTTTGTTACTCAAGAAATATTGCTTGCCAGTATCAAAATCATGAACCACTCAAGTTGAGGACACAAATGCACATCCCAAACTCATTACTAGGTTAGCAACAACTAGCTCTTCAACATTGATCCATACCAATCCAATAGATGAAAATCTATCTCTTCCTAAATAACTAAAATACTAGTGTCTAATAAATTAGTCATAACTCTCTCAACGAATCATTCTATCTTCTACAAACTGACATGTATCAGCTACATACATCTCTGAACACAACCATATGATTTTAATATTAGCTCTCAAAGCATCATTCTAACTTCTGTAAACTGACATGTATCGACTACATACATCTCTGAACACAACTGTATGATTGCAATAGTAGGTCTTCTGTGTAGTATTTGTATCAATAAATTCAACCTCACTGAACATACCAGGAACATTGTCTTCAATAGTAGAAGTATGTTAACATAAATGAAAAACATTAATGCTAGTATATATGCATAATATGAACATCTTAGAAATATCTAACAATCTCCCCCTTTGGCATTGATGGCAACATATCATGTGAAAAATTCAATAAATGCACAAAGGAACAATACCAACAAAAATATGAGTAATATCCAAAATATGACATCTCTCTCCCATAATATCATACAAAATATCGCTCCTCAAAGCTCAATTATTTTCACATGAATACCTCTCCCCCTTTGACATCAATGGAAAATGCATAATGTATGGACTAATTCATAGAGGTCAAAAATATGAACAACACAACTCATGGAATACTTACCACACACTACTCCCCCTAAGGAGCACCCACCAAAATATGAATCTAGAAGATTGATAGCTCTTTAGGCACACTAGAATGATGCATCTCAATGCATCTCTAGCTTTGATCAAGAGGGGTAATCACCCCAAGCTTACCTTGGAGATACTCAAAAGTATCCTTTGGAAAGGGCTTCATGAATATATCTAAAATCTATTATTTAGTAGATACATATTCCAATATGACTTCTCTCTCACTAAATCTATCTCTCAAGAAATGGTATTTGATATAAATATGCTTTGTCTTTGAATGCAACACAAGGTTCTTTTAAATATTGATAACACTTTAATTATCACATTCTATAGCAATAGGCTCATCAATAATTACTCTGATATCTTTCAACATTTTTTTCATCCATGTCACTTGTGTACAATTAACACAACAAAAACATACTAAACTTCAACAATAGATTTTGAATACAATGTTGTTTCTTACTTTCCCATGAAACTAATCTCTCACCCAAAAAGAATTATCCACCAATAGTGTTTTTCCCGTCATCCACATTACCTACCCAATCAACATCACTATATGCACTCAATGTAAAATCATCATCTTTACCACACCATAATCCATAATCAGTTGTTCCCTTCAAGTATCTAAATATCCTCGTAATATAAGAAATATATGATTCCTTCAGTTCTAATTGAAATCTAGAAACAATACAAACGAAATTCATAATGTCTGGTCTAGTTTGTGTCAAATATAATAGTTCATCGATCATGGATCCATATCTAGTATTATTTTCATTATGTGTATCATCATCTTTGTCAATTTACAACCAGTAATCATAGGAGTACCAATAGGTTTTGAATCATCCATACCAAATTTATTTAACAACTCTTTCACATACTTAGACTGAGAAATTAAAATACCTTTATCTGTTTGTGTTATTTTTATTCCAAGAAATAATTTCATCTCACCTATCATAGACATCTCAAATTCATTTTGCATCTCACTATAAAATTCCTTACTTATCTTTTCATTTCCACCAAAAATGATATCATCCATAAAGGCTTCAACAATCAAAATATTATGATCAAAATTTTTGAAGTACAACTTACTATTAGTAGTACCTTTACTAAAACCAATCTTCAATAAATACTTATCTAACCTCACATAACACGCTCTAGGAGCTTTCTATAGTCCATATAAAGTTTTTTTCAATTAGCAAACCATGTCATCTTTATCAGTCAAGGAAAATCCATCCAATTTTTCAATGTAGACTTCTTCTTCCGACTATCCAGTAAAAAATGCAAACTTAACATCCATTTGATATATCTTGATATTTTTGTAAGTAGCATATACAAGAAACATTCTAAAAGCTTCAATTCTAGCAATAGGAGAAAAATTATCTTCAAAATCAATACCTTCCATTTGAGAATATCCCTTACAAACAAGTGTGGATTTCTTTCAAATCACTTCACCATCCTCATTCAATTTGTTTCTCAATACCCATTTAGTACCAGTCACATTCGTGTCTACGGGTCTAGGAATGAGAATACATGTCTTATTCTTCTCAATCTTTTCCAGTTATTCTTCCATATCTTTGAAACAACTTTGATCTTTTCATGCTTCATAAACATCTTTAGGTTCAATCTTAGAAATTAAAAAAATTTCATTTCTAGCACTTGTTCCTCTAGTCTAAACACCTTTGTTTCTATCACCAATAATATGGTTCTCTGAATGATTTAACTTTACATACCTCAGAGTCTTTGGATTTTTATTTGTAGCTAACTATTGTATTTCCAACTCTTCCCCATTGTTAACTTCTTCATTCTGTTCTACCGATCCAATTTGATTTTGATTATAATTTTGTGCTTGCTCAATCTAACTTCCTTCTTCTTCATCTATTTCATATCTGAAAGGTCCAACTAGTTTCTAAAAAATTTCATCCACTTTCACATTACTACTCTCAACTGTCTTTCTAAATCTATTATAATAACATTTTTATGCTTTTCTATTTGTAGAATGACCGAGAAATATTCTTTCATCACTTCTAGGATCAAACTTTCCTAAATATTCATCTCTCTTAATGTAACATTTTCTTCCAAAGATTTTGAAATAATTCACAGTAGGAATATGACTTCACCAAAGTTTGTAAGGAGTCTTACCAGTAAAATGCTTGATTTGAAACTGGTTAAGTGTATAAATAACTTTGATAACAACTTCTCTCTAATAGATCTGCGAAACATTTCCTTCAATCATTTTTGTCCTTGCAGGGTCAAGAATTTATTTCTTCCTTCTCTCTGCAACTCCATTATGTTGCAGAGTCTTCGAAGTAGACATCTATATCTTTATTCCATGCTCTTCATAGTATGCATCAAATTATCTAGATGTAAACTCCCCATGTCTATCAGATCTCAAACATTTCATCTTCATACCTATCTCAGTTTTAACCATAGCTCTAAAGATTGAATTTATCAAATGCCTGAGAATTTTCCTTAAAAAATGTAACCCACATCATCTTTGAATAATCATCAATAAATAGAATAAAGTATATGTCTCCAAAGTAACTTCTTGTTCTAGTAAGTCTACATAAATCAGTATGTACCAAGTCTAACAATCCACTTGAAGAACAGGTCTTACTTTTGAAATTTGATCTAGTTATCTTTCCCAATTGACATTCCTTACACATAACATTATCAAGCTTCAACAATCTAGGTAAATCTCTTACAACCTTTTTAGTGCTAATATTCACAATGTTATCAAAGTTTACATGAAAAAATATCTTTTGCCACAACCAACTGTCATCAACCTTTGCAATCAAACATATGTTCTCTGAATTGTTCAAATGAAATACATTATCTCTGGTCTTTGTACCTAATGCAGTCTCAATTCCAATTCTTCCAATGACTTTAAACATTATATTATTTAATTCCAAGTGATATCCCTTGTCAACTAACTATCTAACACTCAAAATTTTATGCTTTAAACCTTTAACATATAAAATATCATCAATATTACTCTTACCCTAAAGTTTAATTGAACCTCTTCCTTTGATCAAAGAAGGAGAATTGTTACCAAATCTAACACCACCACCATCATTTTATTCAAGATTCACAAATTTTATTTTGTCTTTGGGCATGTGACATGAACACCCATTGTCCACAGCCTAGTCATCTCTCCTATCCACATGAGAAATCAAGGCTTTCTCTTCATTAGTATTGTCATGACCATCTTTAATAGAAATGAACAAAATCTCATCTTCTCTCTTCTCAAATTCATCATTAGTAGTTCCTTCATCAGAAACATAGTAGCATATCTTCTTAAATTTATGTGTGAACTTCTTATGATTATACTTAGGCTCTTTTTTAGGACATCTAGAAGCAATGTGACTAATCTTATTACATGAAAAATACTTCAAAGGAAAATTTCCTTCATACTTACCATATCCCTTACGTAGCTTCTTTGCAAATATGGCTTCAATCTCTTCAAGATCTCTTTCCTCTTTCTCAATTTGTTCCCATTCCTTAACATATTTACCAAGCTTAGATGAACTCTCACTAGGGTCATATATTTTCTTATCCTTAGAAGTAGTAGCTTTAAATGCAGATTCAACTTTAGGAAATTTATCTCCAAATTCACTCATTTAAAAATTAAAAAACTTACAAAAAAATATATCTCTTATCTCAGTAGATACCATTATGATTTCTTCAATAGAAAATTTTTTTATGATTATAAGGAGGGAAGGATCTCAGAATTTTAGAAACAATCTCATCTTCATCCAATTTTCCACTAGCACATATGATTCCACAAACAAGGTCTATGATCTTACTCACATACATACTAATTTTCTCACCTTTTCTCATCCTCAATGCTTTATATCTTCCTCTTATTCTTTGTATCTTTTCTTGCTTCATAAACTTGTCTCCTTTATATAATGTTTCTAACTTTTCCCATACTTGATGTGAAGTCTCCAATCCTAGAATATATGTATACTGAACATCTGATAAGGCACCCTTCAAGGCTTCATAATCTTTGATATTAGTCTCATATTATTTCTTCTCATCAGTAGTCACAGTAGCAAGATTACAAGGAGGCTTGTAATTATTATTTGTAGTTGTCCAATGTTCTTCACCAAGACATATCAAGTGTGTAATGATATGGTCCTTCCATATAGTATAATTTTTTCCTTCAAATCTCAGACTATACTTCTTAAAGGTCGACATCCCAGATCTTTGATACCAATTTTTAGGCCTTAAGAAGAACGCACACAATTGAGGGAGGGAGGGGGAGGGGGGTGAATAAATTGTGCCATAATCTCAATAAACTTTAATCAAATTACAAAATTTAATCTTAGATCTAAATGATAGACATGAAAAATTATCTCAACACAATAGCAACACATGACATCACTATTTTTGATGTGGAAACCCTGTTAGGGGAAAAACCATTATGGGGATGGAACCCAAAAGATAAGTGCACTCAGTAATGAATAATGTATCCAATTAGGAGTATTACAAAAGGGGAATGCACATGCATTCAGGAACACTTCCTAGATATCAATGCTCAATCAAAATTACAACAAGGTTCACTTCCTTATAACACAATCTGATTATAGATCAAGGAGGACTTACAGTCCAAACACACAAACTTACTGATAACATATGTTATGCCAAAATAGTTCCAATGAAGCACATATATCTATGATGCTTTTTAGATTCCACTCATACCTCTTCATAAAACCTCATGTATATCTTCTATCCATACATATTTATATTTCTTTCACACTTTGTAAAATCAAATGATTACATTTATATATACATTACATTAACTCATCTCAACTAGGTCGGCTAGGGACTGAATTTCCAATAATAAATAAATTATAATACAATCCTCAATGCAATCCATTGAATATCAACCAATACATTGCAATGATCCATAAAAACATCCTCGAACACACTTAGATCCACCAATCACACCCTAAACCTTTGTATAACATTACATCATTAGGCTAGCTAAGACCAAATGAAGAACACAAACAAGTTACATGAAAATCATGCAACCCTATCACTTAAACCAATGCAAACCAACAAAACAATCAATAAACATAAAAAATTATTGTTAAGTACCTCAAAAAACTTAGCATCAACATGAACTCAATATATAAATCCATCTCTGCATTGTTCATCAACAACAATATCTGCAACCTCTGTTGCTCAAGAAATATAGCTTGAAAGTATCCAAGTCATGAATCACTCAAGTTGAGGACTCAAATGTGTGTCCAAAACTCACTACCAGGTGAAAAAAAACTAAATACTCAACACTGATCCATACCGATCAAAAAAACAAAAATACTAGTGTCAGATAAATCAGTCATAACTCTCTCAAATCATAATTCTAACTTTAGAAAATTGACATGTATCAGATACAAAAATCTCTGAACACAATTGTATGATCACAATAGTAGATATTCTATGTAGTATCTGTATCAAGAAATTCAACCTCACTAAACATACCACAAATACTATCTTCAATAGTAGAATTATGTTGACATCTATGTGTGTGAATATTGTACCTGCAAGCTGCAACAGAAAACTTAAATATGTCATTGCATTAATGGTTAAAAATATGAAAATCAATTAAAAATAATAAGCAAACCATGGAAATTGACATATTGCTTCCTATCTAAGAAGAGTATGATTTAATCTATAATTTTCCTTAGATTATGAATTAAATTAGTGACACATTCAGTCCTAGAATGAAAGATTTATTGAGGATTGAAGTTAACTATCATGCAATTCATGCTTAAAATGATGATACAAAGATTCAATTGAAGCATAAATGAAGATTATCTAATTATCTATGTGATATTACAAAAAAAATGACAGCATAAGGATGCAATTAGAATTCTAAGAATTGGGGCAGCATAAGAGTGCATTAAACTTTCTAAAGTTTGGGGCCAATTGAGCTCAAAATTCAATCCTTTTATGGAAGAATTTGAAGAATGAGTGGTTGAGATAAACTTGTGAGGATAGGTGAGGATTGAATCTTTGGTGATCCATCTGAGTGATCCATGTGAGTGAACTCTCATTGGTTCATGGATTCCAATGTTTCAAAAGGGGTCATGGGAAGTCCTCATGACCCCTTTTGATACATTGGAACACTCAAGTGTGTCCCAAGAGGTTGTAAGACCCCTTGGGATACAATTGAGTGTTCTAATGTGTCCTGAGGGGTCAAAGAGTGACCTAAGGGGTCCTAGTACACTTTCTCACTCGTTAGGACCTCTAGGAAGACCCCATGACCCCTTTTGACACATTGGAAAACTCAAGTATACCCCAAGAGGTCGTAGGACTCCTTGGGACACACGTGAGGGTTAAAATGTATCCTTGGGGTTCAAAGAGGGTCCTAAGGGGTCCAAGTACACCTTCTCACCTTGGTGACCCCCAGGGACACATTAGAACACTCAAGTGTGTTTCAAGGGGTCCAACAACCTCTTGGGACACACTTGAGTCTTTCAATGTGTTGAAAGGAGTCATGGGGTATTCCTCGGGGTCTTAACATGTGAGATGGTGTACTAGGACCCCTTAGGACCCTCTTTGACCCTTGTGGACACATTGGAACACTCAGTGTGTTGCAAGGGGTCCTACAACCTCTTGAAAAACACTTGAGTGTTCCAATAAGTTGAAAGGGGTCATGATAAATTCCTAGGTGTTGTAACATGTGAGAAGGTGTACTAGGACTCCTTAGGTCCATCTTTGACCTCCAAGGACAAATTAGAAAACTCAATTGTGTCCCAAGGGGTCCTACAACCTCTTGGGAAACACTTGAGTGTTCTAATGTGTTGAAAGGGGTCATGGGGACTTCCTGGGGGTCCTAAGTTGTGATAAGGTGTACTAGGACCCCTTAGGTTCCTCTTTGACCCCTAGGAACACATTGGAGCACTCAATTGTGTCCCAAGGGGTCCTACAACCTCTTGGGACACACTTGAGTGTTCCAATGTTTGAAAAGGGGTCATGGGAAGTCCCCATGACCCCTTTTGACACATTGGAACACTTAAGTGTGTCTTAAGAGGTCATAGGACACCTTGGGACACACTTGAGTATTTTTATGTGTCCTCAGGGGTCAAAGAGGTACCTAAGGGGTCCTCGTACACCTTCTCATGTGTTAGGACCCCTAGGAAGTCCCCATGACCCCTTTCGACATATTAGAACACTCAAGTGTGTCCAAAGGGGTCCTACGACCTCTTGGGACACACTTGAGTGTTCCAATGTTTTGAAAGGGGTCATGGGGAATTCCTAGGGGTCCTAACACATGATAAGGTGTACTAAGAACCCTTAGGTTCCTCTTTTACCACCAAGACCACATTGGAATGCTCAATTGTGTCCCAAGGTTTCCTATAACCTTGTGTGACACACTTGAGTGTTCCAATGTTTCAAAAGGGGTCATGGGAAGTCCTCATGACCCCTTTTGATACATTGGAACAATCAAGTGTGTCCCATGAGGTCATAAGACCCCTTGGGACACACTTGAGTGATCTAACATGTCCCCAGGGGTGAAAGAGGGACATGAGGGGTCCTAGTACACCTTATCACATGTTAGGACCTCTAGGAAGACCATATGACCTATTTCAACACATTGGAACACTCAAGTTTACCCCAAGAGGTTATAGGACCCCTTGGGACACACGTGAGGGTTCCAATGTGTCCTTGGGGGTAAAAGAGGGTCCGAAGGGGTCCAAGTACACTTTCTCACCTCTGTGACCCTCAGAGACACATTAGAACACTCAAGTGTGTTTCAAGGGGTCCAACAACCTTTTGGAACACACTTGTGTCTTCCAATGTCTCAAAAGGAGTCACGGGGTATCCCTAGGGGTCCTAACATGTGAGATAGTCTACTAGGACCACTTAGGACCCTCTTTCACCCCTGGGGACACATTAGAACAATCAGTGTATTGCAAGGGGTCCTACGACCTCTTGGAAAATACTTGAGTGTTCCAATGTGTTGAAAGGGGTCATGGGAACTTCCTAGGTGTACTAGGACCCCTTAGGTCCCTCTTTGACCCTTGGGGACACATTAAAGCACTCAATTGTTTCCCAAGGGGTCCTACAACCTCTTGGGAAATACTTGAGTGTTTTAATGTGTCGAAAGGGGTCATGGGGACTTTTTGGGGGTCCTAAGTTGTGATAAGGTGTACTAGGACTGAAAGAATTGATCAAACTCAATTCTACACAACCCAAGAAGAACCTGTTAGCCAATAACCTGTTACAAGAGAAGAAAAAATGGAGACAGAAGGAAAGTGCTCTCAAACTGTGAAAAATACATAAGAGATTAACAAAAAAGTACAAGACTCAACCTTATAAAGGTGAGAAAGAAACCCTAAAGAAAAGAACTAGGTTGCAAATTATTAATTAATAATTAATTAATAATGTACCTAAGTGAAGCTTAAGTAACTAGAGTAATATAAACTTATATAATTAAATCGATATGATTTAATTAATAAGCATAAAGTAATAATACTCTAACATGCCCCCTTAAGCTGAACGCAGGGAGAAAGCTGACCTAGAAAAAAACTATGAAAGCAAGAAATGGGTCCCGACAACAAGGCTTGATCAGGTATCCAGTACAAGGAAATCTCTGTAAACCAGAGACAAAGGAGAAAACCCTGTGGGAAAAACTCCTCTCCAAAAAGAGATATAAAAGAAAGCAAAGACAGAAGGAATGACTTCAAGAAACTCTCTCAAAGCCAGTAGTACAATGCATGCTGCCAACCCCCTCAAGAGAGAGGGTCGAGACTCCAAAGCCCCCCGGAATGAAAGAACCCCTAGATCAATGAACAAACCACCATGAATCTAATGCAAAGGAGTGAAAGGAAGTAGGCACTGAAGAGGTGACTTCAAAAGATGAGGTGTCACTGGAAGGCTGAGCTGATGCTCAAAAGAGTAGACATGAGGATCCTAAAAGGGAATCCCCAATGTATATGGTATGACAGGTGTGTTGACACTGTCATAAAAGAGGAGATGAGTGTCCTTTGTAGAGTCCTCAACAACCGCACCTAGTGACTCGATGAATGGAGCTGGAGGGTCAAGCAGTGTTGAAGAAGAATTCTGCTGAAGAGAACAGTACACCTCAGGATGTAGTGTGGCAGTCACAACACCGGTGTCAGGAACAACACAAAGGTTCAAGCGACCTTACTGCACCTGAGGATGCTCTCTCGAAAGGGGAGAGCTGTGCTCCAACAATGGAGATGGTGGACCAAAGTGAGAAAAGATGTAGAGACAGGTGGAATGATCAACTATCCCTGTAGCAATAATGCCTCC